>JAODAL010054786.1:0-24397 GCA_025379985.1 Phyllomedusa bahiana | reverse complement strand
CTAAAACCCTACAGCCCCCGAAAATTTAAAACAATTTGCAAAAATAATAAAAAAAATACTTACCTTTAAACTTACAGAACAAAATGGTAGTTCCCCCCTTTGGGCCAATTTTCGGATTTAAATTTTTTTTTCAGAAAAGGATTACCCTTCGGTCTCTTCTTCCCCCGGTTTTTTCGGGTTCGGAAGTAAAGTTTTCCACTGTAATTTGGGCACAATAAAAAAGGAAAAGAAAAAAATTGTGGCATAACAAAGTCTGCCCATTTCGTCATTTTGTTACATCCAAAACCCTTTTTCATTCTATCTCACTGAATATGGATTTTAAAAAAGCGCCCCATCCAAAAACCGCAACCCCGCGATACTAGTGTATCTGATTACATGAATTTTTTGTGTCAGATACAGTACGTTTTTTTAAACTTCGTTTTACTTTGAAGACCCGAATCCTAGCCCACATCTGGGATGCCAAAAAAAATTACTAAATTTAATAGAAATAAAGGGTTTCCCCGGGACATTTTCATGAGGTGCATCGGGGGTTACCCCCCACTAGTTTTCCCAAGGGATAGAAAAGATTTTTTTAAAACCAAATCAGAGGGGGGGACACAAACTAAGTTTTTTATGCGCGAGAGGCCTGGGGGGAATTTTTAGTTTGGGCACTGGGTTCCCCAGGGGTTAAAAAAATTAAAGGGCCAACGATCTCAAATGCCTTTAAATTATGTAATCCTTCCTTTTTTTGTATGGGCATTTTTTGGTTGTTTTTGTTTTTATTGCTCTAAATGCCCCTGCACCGGATTACGTAGGGGTTGTTCCAAACACCCCTTTGTATCACGGGGTTTTTTGGGGTTTTATATATACATTTGGTCATCTTATATGTTTTTTTCCAAAAAAGGGGAAGTAATCTCCAAAGGGCGTCGTTTTAATCTTTAATTTTTCCCTATCAAAAGTGATACTTTTTTTTATATCATGTTACTAAATAAAGCTTAAAATATTTTAAATAAAACAGAAATTTATTTTTTTCGCTGGACATTTTGGGCTCTTTTTAGGGGTTTCCAGTTTATGGAAACTTTGCTTCCACCACCCAAGCCCCCGCTGTTTTTCCTGCTGCACTTCTTTATCTTACAGGTAGCTGACTACGGGTTTTTTTAAAGTAGAGATGAAAGGTTACGATAGTATTTGGCCTCCCATGAAGTGAGATGGGTACAAAATACTCCTCCCCCCTTTTCCAGTAGTGTTTTAGGAGTACAGAAAGAAATTTGGCCTCCCTCCTCCCCAAAGTATTTAATGTGGGGTACAAAAAAAATACTGCCTCCCTGCCTCTCCATTAGTGTAGATACAATAGCACGCCCCTCCCCTCTCCATTAGTGATTAGGACAGATATATGCCCTCCTTTTCCATGTAATATGTAATACAAAAGTACTGCCCCCCTGCCTCCCATGTAGTTTAGGTAAGAAGTATTTCCTCCCTGCCTCCCCATGTAGTGAGTAGGTACGAAAATTTTACGCCCCCTGCCTCCCATGTATATGTAGAACAGATACACGCCCCCTACCTCCCCAGTAGTATGTGGGTACAGTAGTACTGCCTCCCTGTCTCTCCATGTAGTGATGTAATCAGATCACTGCCTCCCACCTCCCAGGGGAAGGAGTAGGTACAGAATACTCCCCCCTTTCTCCCATTATGATGTAATACAATAGCACTCCCCCACCTCTCCATGTATGATGTACGTACAATAGCACTGCCTCCCTCCTCTCCATTAGTGATTAGAACAGATGTACGCCCCCCCTCTTTCCCATGTGTGAGGGAGATACAGATGGGTACTGCCCCCCTGCCTCTCCATTAGTATTTTGGTCAGTTTAAACTACCTCCCTCCCCTCTCCAGCATAAAGTAGGTACAGATAGCACTGCCCCCTGTTCTCCATTAGTGAGAGGTACAGAATCTCCTCCCTTCTCTCCATGGTGATTAATACAGATAACGCCTTCCTGTCTCTCCAGATTTATGTAGGTAAGATAAACTGCCCCCTGCCTCTCCATGTAGTGATGTAGATACAGATAGCACTGCCTCCCTCCCCTTCCATGTAGGATGTAGTAGAAATACGCCCCCCCCTTTCCCCATGAGTATTAGACAGAAGATGCCTCCCTGTCTCCCTTAGGGGATTAATACAGATAGTACTGCCTCCCGCCTCTAGTATGAGTAAAACGATTACTCCCCCCTGTCTCTCCATGAGTGATTGGGTCAGATAGTACTGCCCCTCCCCTTCCATGTATGAGTAGACAGATAGTACCCTCCCTCCCCTCCCCATGATATGTGATACAGATAGCACTGCCCCCTACCTCTCCATGTATGATGTGGGTACAGAAGTCTGCCTCCCTTCTCCCCATGTAGTGATTAATACAGATACATGCCTCCCTCCCTCCCCCAGTAGGATTTTTAACAGAACACTGCCCCCTACCTCCCCATTAGTATGTAGAAACGAAGCACTCCTCCCTACCTCCCCCATGATGATTGGGTACAGTAGTACTCCCTCCCTCCCTTCCTGTATAGTAGGTAAATAGTAGCCTCCCTGCCTCTCCTGTAGTTTTTGGGACAGATAGCATGCCCCCTGTCTCTCCAGTATGGTGGGACAGATAGTATGCCTCCCCCCTCTCCCCTTTATGTGAGATACAGATATACTGCCTCCCTTCTCTCCATGTAGTGGTAGATACAGTATTCGCCTCCCTGCCTCTCCATGAATGAGTAGAAAAATTAGTACTGCCTCCCTGCCTCCCGTAATGATGTAGTACAGTAGTAATGCCTCCCATCTTTCCCCATGTAGTGATGTAGGTCAGAAGTACTGCCCCCTTTCTCCTTAGTGATTAGGTACGATCACGCCTCCCGCTCTCAATGTTGGTAGGTCAGAAATACTGCCCCCCTGTCTCTCCTGTATGATGTGGGTACAGATAGCACTGCCCCCCTGTCCTAAAAGTAGTAAAATTGGGTACAATAGCACTGCCTCTCCATCAGTGATGTGTACAATCACTGCCTCCTGCCTTCCCTTAGTGATGTAGGACAATAGTACGTCTCCCTGTCCTTCCATGTAGTGATGTAGACAGATACATGCCCCCCTCCCTCCCCATGCGTGAGTGGGCACAGATAGTACTGCCTCCCTGTTCCCCATTAGTGATGTGGCACAGAAGTACGCTCCCTGTCTCCCCATTAGTGATGTAGGACAGATATACTCCTCTCCTTAAGTATGTGGGCTCAAAAGTACGCCTCCCGTCCTCCATGAAAATGATGAGGACAGATGCACTGCCTCCTGTCTCCCCATGTAGTGTGTTTTACAGATAGCCCGCCTCCCTCCCTCTCCAGTAGTGATTTATCAATAGCACTACCCCCGCCTTTTCCTGAGTGATGTAGGTAAAAGATAGTATCCTCTCAGTAGTGATGGCTCAGATATACGGCCTCCCTTCTCTCCAGTAAGATTAGGTACGTTTAGCACTGCCTCCCGCCCTCCATTGTGATGTAGGTCAATATACTGCCTCTCCATGTAGTGTTTTAGGTACAGATAGTTTTTCCCCCCCCTGTCTTCATGTAGTGAGTATACAGATATACTGCCCCCCCGTCTCTCCATGTATGATGTAGTACAGATAGTCTCCCCCCCGTCTCTCCATGAAAGGGTTTAGGACGATAGTACGCCCCCCCTGCTCTCTAGAGTATGTAGGTAAGATAACTCCTCCTGTCTCTCCATTAGGAGTAGGTACAGAAAGTATCCCTCCCTGTCTCCCATGTAGTGAGTGGGGACAATATTTATTTCCCCCTCCCTCTCCATGTAGTGAGTAGGAAAAGATGCCTCCCCTTTCCTTCCATGTATTGATGTGGGTACAGTTTTCACGGGGCCCCCCCTGCCCCCCCATGTGTATGTAGGTACAGATACACGCCACTGCCTCTCCATTAGGGATTGGGTAAAGATAGCACTGCCCCCTGTCCTCCATGTTGATTAAAAAAAGATAGTACTGCCCCCCTTTCTCCCATGTTTATTAGGAACAATTACTCCCCAGTTCCCCATGTATGATGTGGGTAAAATAGCTGCCTCCTGCCCCCCCATGTGGGTTGTGGTCAATAGTATTCTCCCTGTTCTCCATTATGATTAGGTACGATAGCACTCCCCCCCTGCCCTCCATGCAGTGATTGGGGCACAGATATACTCCCCCTTCTCCCCATTAGTGTTGGGCACAAAATATGCCCCCCTTTTCCCCCCAAATTATGATGAGGTACAAAATTACTGCCTCTCCTTTGATGTAGGTCAGATAGACTCCTCCTGTTTCCTGTAATATTGGTACAATAGCACTGCCTCCCGTCTCCCATGTATGAGTGTACAGATAACGCCCCCCTGCCTCTCCATGTATGATTGGTACAGATACACTACCCCTCCTCTCCATGTGTGATGAGGAACAGATAGTACGCCTCCCCAGTTGATTGGGTTTAATAGTACTGCCCCCCCTTTCTCTCCAGTATGGGATTAGAAAAACCCAACTCCCTCCCTGCCTTCCTGTATGATGTGGCAGATAGTACTGCCTCCCATGTATATGTGGGTAAAATAAACGCCTCCCGCTCTCTATGTATGATTGGACGATGTATGCCCCCTGTCTCCCCATGAGAGAGGACAATTACCCCCCCAGTCCTCCATGTAGTGAAAGGTACAATATACGCCCCCCTTTCCTCTATGAGTGATTAGGTGATACCCCGCCCCCGTCTCTCCATGTATGTGTAGGTCAGAAGTATCCCTCCCTGTCTCCCCATGTAGGATTAGGACGATATTCCCTCCCTGCCTCCCAGTAGGATGGGGGTACAGATAGCACGCCTCTCTCCTCTCCATTATGATGTGTACAATACACGCCCCCCTCCTCTCCAGTATGAGTGGGTACAGATAAATCCCCTCACGCCTTCCATTATGATTAATATACAGAGGGCCAAAATTTTTGAAAATGACAAAATATTTATTTTCACAGTTTTGTTCCCCGGTTTTTATTTTTGCAATTTTTTTCACTCGAATACAATAAAAACATTTTTTGTTTAAAAAAAGCTTTTTTTGACTTTAAAAAGGTTAATGCCAAGAAAATTTTTGCGTTTTGCCCTTTCTTTTCGGGACCTCTGAATTTCCCGGGATCTCCAATAAACTTCTGGCCAAAAAACCTACTGATAGCACCATTCTTGCACATCAAGCTTGCTTTTGTCACAATTTTTGGGGTTTTTTTTATCCACCCCCTCTTGATGATTGACCACAAAGTTCTAAATGGGATTAAAAAGGGGAGTTTCCAGCCGGCCCCAAAATCTCATGTTTTGTTCCTGACCATTAGTTTAAACCTTTGCTTTAGGGAAAGGGTGTCCACATGCTGAAAAGGGCATGTTGTCACCAAACGCCTTGGACGTGGGAGAATTGCTCTTGGGGAACTTTCGGGTCCCTTTCTTTATTCATGGATGTGTTTTTTTAGGCAAACTTTTAGGACCGTTCCCCTTTGGTGAAAGAAACCCCCCCATGAATGTTTCTGGATCTTACAGGGGGCATGAACAAACGGGGGTTCGCTCCCCTTGTCTTCCGAACAACTTTTTCCAGAGTTCCAAACATGGAAAAGGGGGATTCATCAGGAAAATGATTAACCCAGTCCCCAGTCCACCCCTTTTCCCTTTGGGCAGAAATCATCTGTCCCCGATGTTTTTTCTGGAGAAAGTGGCTTTTTGTGCCCTCCTTACACCGGGGCCTTGCTCCAAGAGCTCCCCTCCAGTCTGCAGATCCTCACCCCTCCCGCTGCCTTTCCCTTTAGAAAAGCTCTGCACTGCGGTACCCGATTCCGAAGCAAAAACATTTTAAAGACGGCGGGCGCTTGGGTCTTTCTTGGGCCCCCTGGACATTTTTGGCCACAAGGGAACCTTCTTCTTAAATTCTTATATGCATAGTTTGTTGACTGGGGTCAATCTTTCACTGATACCTTCCCTTTGGGCCAGTTTTGTGCATGAAATGAGACTGCCTGTTTCTTTAGAGATAACCGGGTTTACAGAAAAAAAACAATGAGCCAGAAACCCCTCCTTTTAAATTTCAGTGGGGTTTCTTACTTAACATGACAGTTTGCTCTCCACCCCCCCTTTCCTATAAACACCCACACCTTGTTAAGGGAGCAATCCTAAACGTTTAAAACGGTCCTTTTAAAGCATGCCTGCAATGAAGTGGAAATGTGATTTGGGGGAGAAAAGTTCATTTTCTAGGCCAACATGACTTTGCAATTAATTGCTGTTAAGCCTGATCACTCTTTTATAACATTCTGGAGTATATGTAAATTGCCATTATAAAACCTGATGCAGTAACTTATTAAAAATTAACATTTGTATCATTCTCAAAACTTTTGGCCATTATTGTAGAATAGGTACTAGCCTCCCGTCTTTCTCCATGTAGTGATGTAGGTACAGATAGTACTGACTCCCCATGTAGTGATGTAGGTACAGATAGCACTGCCTCCCTGTCTCTCCATGTAGTGATGTAGGCACAGATAGTACTGCCTCCCTGTCTCTCCATGTAGTGAAGTAGGTGACATATAGTACACTGCCTCACCATGTAAGTGATGTAGGCACAGATAGGTACTCTGCCATCTCGGCCACTCCATGTATGATTGTAAGGTACAGGATGTAAGCCCACTCGGCCTCCCTTCCTCTCCAAAGTAGTGATGAAGGTACAGAATAGACGCCACCCTGCCCCCCCCTCACCATGTAGTGATGTAGGTACAGATAGTACTGCCTCCCTGCCTCTCCATGTAGTGATGTAGGTACAGATAGTACTGCCTCCCTGTCTCTCCATGTAGTGATGTAGGTACAGATAGCACTGCCTCCCTGCCTCTCCATGTAGTGATGTAGATACAGATAGCACTGCCTCCCTGCCTCTCCATGTAGTGATGTAGGTATATATAGTACTGTCTCCCTTCTGTCCATGTAGTGACTTAGGACAGATAGTACTGCCTCCCGGTGTCTTCATTCTTTCCTGCTTTTCTATGTAGTGATATAGTTAGTACTGCCATCCTGTCTTTCTTGGTATAGATAGCACTGCCTTCTTATACCCCAATAAAATGATGTAGAAATATTTCTGCTCCTTTTCTTACAAATGTTGTGGACATACTTGCCAACTTTTGAAAGTGAAAAAGCAGGAGACTGAAGAAAGCCATGTAGATGCCCCCCACTGCCAGGTAGTGCCCTCCATATCCAGTAGGTACAGCCCCCAATAACCAGGAGTAGAGCCCCTTACAGGCAGGTAATGCCCCCTTGTAAGCCAAATAGATGCCCACCCGATGGCAAGCCCAAGTAGATGGCCCCATGCAGCCAGGTAGATGCCCCCTTGTAGCCAAGTAGAGCCCCCTTGTAGCCAATTAGAGCCCCTTTGTAGCCAAGTAGAGCCCCCTCTGTAGCCAGGTAGAGCCCCCATTGTAGCCAGGTAGTGACTCCTTTGTAGCCAGGTAGTGCCCCTTTTGTAGCCAGGTAGAGCCCTCTTATAGTCAGGTAGATGCCCCCTTTGTTGTCAGGTAGAGCCCCCTTTGTAGCCAGGTAGAGTCCCCTTTGTAGTCATGTAGATGCCCCCTTTGTAGCCAGGTAGTTACCCCCTTTGTTAGCCAGGTAGAGCCCCGCTATAGCTACTAAAAATAAAATAATAAAAGTCACTTACCTCACCAGGCTCCCAGCAACCCATCCAGCTCCGGACATCTCCCAGCCGACCGACTCAGCGTGGCAGGGGGAGTGAGTGCAGCCGCGTGTCACACCACCTGCGACGCTGATCTGTATGTACAGCGCACACCGGTGCTGTACATACAGGGGGAGAAGGGAGGAGGGGAACGATCCCTCCTGCCTCCTCCCTGCACAGTGAGACTCACCGGGTGGGCCGCTTCACCCGCCTGTAGGAGCGGCCCGGCGGCGCCAGAGTAGCGTCCTGACACTACTCCAGCGCCGCGGTCATTTAAAGAACCCCCGCGGCCTGCTGGCGGCGGTAGGTTCGCCAACTCTGCCGGGGTGGCAGGGAGGGGGGACCCCCCCGTCAAAAGCGGGAGAGTTGGCTTGTATGGTTGTGGATGAGGTGGTAGATTTCACTTATTGCCTGAGCTTACAGGGCATGACTGAAAAAGAAAATCACAGCCTGGAATCTGCTCTTGCAAGTGAATAGGCTTTGTTACACCCTGTTACCACAATGACAATTCAAACCTCATGAAGAATATTCCGCTTTGTTTCCCATAGCAACCACCGTCCGTCTTTATCCTACCAATTACAGGTCAGAAAATATAAAAGTGCTCCACTCGATCTCTGCGCCAGTTTTTCTCAATGTTGAGGTCTTGTTTCCCATAGCAACCGATCAGTGCACAACTTGCCCTGGTTAACCTGCACTCACAGGATGAATTCTGGACTAGGACTGATGGCTATGGGCAACCACAGAGAGGTTTTCCATAGCAACTAACATGTACACTTTCTCATCTTCCAGCCTCTCCTGGGATGAAAGGCGGGTCTTTAGTCGATCTACCGGATACTAAAGTTCCTTTTATCTGGCATAACTTTTATGATAGACGTAGAAGTATCAAATATTCTTTATTACAAAATAAAATAATGTTAAATAACAATAATAATCTTTTTTTATATCTCGGCAAAATATTCTGCAAAATGGGAAAAAAAAAAAAAAAACCACATGGAAATCTCCAAAGAAGCATTTTATGCTATCTACAATATATGAAAAAACTTTGAGATTCTTGGTCCGCATGTTTTTACATATTCTGCAGCACTTTACAATGTAGAGGGTAAAAGTACAGGCAAAAAAAAATCACATTACACAGTAAGGCTATGTCTACACTGCACATGAAAACGATTGTATCTTCGGCACTGCATTTTTTAAAAGCGCCGAAGATACGATCGTTCGTGCGGACCCATTGACAGCAATAGAAAAGATGAGCTGCTGTCTACACAGCTCATCTTTTCTCTGCAGGTCTTTCGGCAGTGGCGTATTATACAACATGTTGTATACTACGCCGGCGCTTCTCGTTCTCTTGGAGTCTTCCCATATAATACAATTGTATGGGGGACGTCAAAAAAACCGAGAAGCGACCCCGGTTTTTGCACAAAGCGTGACAAACCGTGAAAAAATTTATTTTTGCCTCTTTCACCTGGTATTCTATTTAGTATATACAGCAAGAGCCAGCACAGCACAGGTCTTGCTGGAACCTGTGGTCCTCCAGCAGGATTTCTATGTTCCCATGGCTCATTTCGGTTCGTATTTACGTCCGCAAATACATCACCAAATACACCTAAAATAATGAACAATTAGCTTAGAATTGATGGCAATGGAAAATACGGATGTATTTGCTGGCGTAAATACGTCTGTAAATATGCCCGCAAATACATCCGTATTGGCATCAATTCTAAGCTAATTGTTCATTATTTAAGGCGTATTTTGTGATATATTTGCGGACGTAAATACGTCCGTAAATACGAACCGAAATAAGCCGTGGGAACATAGAAATCCTGCTCGGAGGACCACGGGTCCCAGCAAGACCTGTGCTGTGCTGGCTCTTGCTGTATATACTAAATAGAATACCAGGTGAAAAGGCAAAAATACATTTTAAATTTTTGGTATTAAAAGAGACAAAAATTAACATCAGTACAACATCATCATTGGCTTATTTAATGTAAAATTGGTTTAATTTTAGCCGTATTTTTAAGACCTTTTCTAGCTGATATTTCTTTCTTTTGAGATCTTATAAATATTTTCTTTCATTTTAAACGATCAACTTTTTCAATACATTGAATTCGTTTTTATACAACTTTGATATTTATCTTTATTAATTAATTTTATAGACAACTCATTTTTATTATTGTACTGTTGTAACAGTAGACCTAGAGCACATTTTTGCCACATAAAAATAAGTTCTAGCTTCACTAGGCCTCCTCCGGCTCAGGTAGACCACATTGAACTAGGTCTGCCTGTCGGAGCTGGAATGCGCTGTACTTTGCCGACCGGTATTCCTACATGCGTCCGTGTTTTCGAATCTGGTGCGTCCCACCCCAGAACGCCCACAGCACGCCCAAATCACACCCCATCAGGTTAGGCGCATTTGAGCGGCCAACAGCGGAGTCAGCACAGTGAGGCGCAGTATACGCCTGAAAACAGGCGGAAAGCCCGATCATACATGTTGCCCAAGGTGTGAGGGCTCTGTTCCCAAGAGCGTACAATCTTATAAGGATTTGTGGGTGAGATGAAGGGTGAGAAGTGCTTGGTTTACACAATGGTCCAGCCGTGTTACATACATTTGGGGTGGTTTACATAAAAAGTGATTGAACCTGACACCCCAATCGCACATCTCTATATAGATAAGTGCCTAGAAGTGCCCAAGTGCAGGGAGTGACAAAGTGAGGGGGTTAGCAATTAGGGATCTTGGTAGGCCTGCCTAAGAAGATGCATCCTCAGGGCACACTTAATACTATGAGGGTGATGAGTGCTCCTGATTGTACAGGGTAGCATGTTTAAGAGAACTGGTGTAGCACATGTGAAGTCTTGGATTTGCATGGGAGGTTCAGATGAGTGAGGTGTGTAATCTCAGATCATTGGCAGAGCGGAGAGACCGGGTAGGGTGATAGACAGAGATGAGGGAGGAGATGTAGGGAGGAGCAGCACTGTGGAGAGTCTTATGGGTGAGAGTGATGAGTTTATGTTATATTCTGCATGGGCAACCAGTGCAGTGACTGACACAGGGTAGAGGCATCAGTATAGCGGCTGGAAAGAAAGACGAGCCTGTCTGCTGCATTCAGGACAGACTGTAGAGGGAAAAGTTTATAGAGAGGGAGACCAATAAGCAGGAAGTTACAGTAGTCAAAACGAGAAATAATAAGAGCAACAATAAGAGTCTGAGTTGTTTCCACAGTAAGAAAAGGACAGATTCTGGAGATGTTCTTGAAGTGCAGGTGACAGGAGTGGGCAAGGGATTGACTATACGGAGTGAAGGACAGATTGGAATCTAGTATGACCCCAAGACAGCGGGCCTGTTATGGTGGTGCCACACACAAACAGAAATAGGATGGGGTCTGTTAGTAGATGGTGGGATGACAAGAAGTTTAGTAAGGTTTAGTTTGAAGTAGAGGGAGAACAGGATGTCAGAGACAGCGGACAGGCAGTCACTGGTGTTTTGTAACAGGGCAGGAGTGATGTAACGAGAAGAGGTGTATAGTTGAGTGTCATCAGCGTAGAGATGGTGCTGGAAGCCAAGAACCGATCCCTGAGGAAACCCAACATCAAGAGGGAGAAGAGAAGAAGTAGAACCTACAAATGAGACATTGAAGGAGCGGTCAGAGAGGTAGGATGAGAACCAAGAGAGAGCGGTGTCCTGGAGGCCAATGGCACTGAGCATGCTGAGGAGGAGATGGTGATCAACAGTGTCAAATGCTGCAGAGAGATCCAAGAGAAGAAGCAACAATGAGTAGTTGCCCTGAGATTTAGCTGTGAGGAGATCATTGGAGACCTTAGAGCAGTTTCTGTGGAGTGTAGGATGCGGAAACCTGATTGTAACAGATCAAGAAGAGAGTTAGCAGAGATAGTGAATTAGGCGAGAGCAGACCAAGCGTTCCAGGAGAGATGAAGGGCAGGTTAGAGACTAGTCGGTAATGGGCAGCGCAGGACAGGTCTAGACAGGGCTTTGTCAGTCAAGGGGTTATAGCAGCATGTTTAAATGAAAATGGAAAGATCCCAGTGGAGAGAGGTTGAAGATTGCAGTAAGGTAAGAACAGCTGGAGAAATGGACTGGACAAGGTGGGAGGAAATGGGGTCACTAGAGCAGGTAGTGGGGCGAGCAGACGAGAGAAGCCTGGACACTTCTTCTGTCATCGGGTCAAGTGCTGAGAACAGACTAAAGGACATGTGGAGAGGGCCCGTTCTGTCATATTCCATCCATCCAAAGTGATACAAGAGAAATGCCTGGCTACAGCTTTTCCTGGTGAAATCACTTGTTTGCCCGGCTGCCAGAAGCAGTCATCACAATCTGAAGGAGGTCGTTTCCTGATGTGAGAATCCAAATTTATGCTTTTTCTGGTGGGTTTTTGGCTGAGAAAATGCTCCAAAAATTTTAATTTTTTCAATAGTGCCTATGGAAATGTGCATTTCTCTATAGCATTTTTTCCTGGTGTGTTTTTTCCCCATCACAGATCACATGATCCATTATAATTTACACAGTCGAGTCCAATTATTATGACCACCAGCTAACATCGGGAGGGAGCTGCTCCATTGTAGTGTGTTGGTCTAGCCTCTCGCACCTTCACAGCAGACGTTCACTTCTCACATCAAGTGCTGTGCAGTTTCCATGTTGCTTATTTGCAATGGTGCCATTTGTTTGCTCACAGTACACTTTCGTGCAAACAGTGGACAAACTGCAGAAATACCGCCACACTTGGCCTAAAAGCCAGAAATCAGCCCTTTTTGGAACTCTGATAAATCACCCCTTTTTTAACTCATGATGGCGACAAAGGTATATGTATGCAGACAGCCTATCCAAACCTTAAGCCAGCTCCCGACATGTAACATGGTTCATGAACTACGCGTTAGGGCGCGTTCACACGGCACAGGACAAATACCGGCCGGTTTGCCGGGCGGTATTTGTCCAGTTTTGCGCCCGTCCCCACGGCCGCAGGAGGACGGTTTCTCTCGCAAGTTAGAGAGAGAACAGCCCTCCCCCTCCATTGAGCAGCACACTCTTCCGTCCGGAAACCGGACGGTAGATAGTGCATGTTCATGTTTTGCCCGCCGGACGCCAGCGACAAAACCGACCGGCGGAAAACTCGTGTAGTGGGGACTGCTGCACGGGTTTTCCATAGAGCACAATTGTGCTCATTTTCGGCCGGTTTTTTCAGGCGGTATTAAAAACCGCAAACCGTCTTAAAAACCGGCCGAAAACCCGTGCCGTGGGGACATGGCCTTAATATCAGAAGTAGTCATAATAATGTGACTCAACTGTGTATAATAAAGAAAAAAGCCAGAAAAAAAAAAAAGCATAAATAACTGCAACATGTACTTTTTGCTGCAGAAAAAACAATTAGGTCTAAGGTTAGGTCTACGCGTCACTGGATAAAAAAAGTAATTGAAAACCAAATCCTAAAACCATTCGTAAAACTGAGTTTTTTGTCCAGCCAAAAACAGCTGAAAAACCCACCGTTTTTTGTCGCGTTTTGCTTCCTTTTGCACATTTTTTAAGGTTTTCAGGTGCATTTCTTTTGCAGAAATGCACAACTTTAATTACTGTGGATTTCTGCAAAAAAAAAAAAAAAAGCCTAAAAATGTCCAGCTATTTACATAGACTTCATTAGTACATTTTCTGCCCTGCTCTAGTGTTTTTTTTCCAAAACAGTTCAAAAAAACAAAGGGGAGCGGGAAAAAAAAAAAAAAAACTTTTAAACAAGAACTTTTTACATTTATAAGTCTAGAAAGCAGTGGACAAAAAACTCACTGAAAATAAAATCTTTAAAACGCTCATAAAACTGAGTTTTGTGTCCACTGCCTGTCAAAAGCTGCTGAAAAAACTAATAATTGCGCTCCGATAGTAAATTTTCTGCCCTGCTCTGTCGTTTTTTTGCAACATGTTTGAAAAAACAACCAGCAGCAAAAACGTTTAAAATGTGTGCATGGAGACCCCTAGGAACTGCTGAAAAAAAAAAAAACAAAAAAACGGGGTCCCATAGACTTTAATAGTAAAAACTTCTGTAGTCCCCCAATCCTTTTTTTTCTGTCACAAACATGTTGAAAAAAAATTCAGAAGGGGCAGAAAATTACTTGAAGTCTAGTAAACTGACAGACATTTGGAGCAATTTTTGGCGGTTTTTTTTTGCCGAAATCCACAGTAATTAATATTGTGCATTCTTGCAAAAAAAAGTGCACCAAAAGAACATGACAAACAATGGTTGGTTTTTTAGCTGTTTTTGACATGTACAAGACAAAAAACTCAGTTTAATAAACTGTTTTAGGATTTGGCTTTCAGTGAGTTTTTTCGACAATGCTGGTAACCCTACCCTTTAAAAGTTTTGGGACCTGTTTTCAGTGGGTTTTTCACATTTTTCAATAACAAAAACGCTGAAAAAACGCTTGAAAATGTGTGCAGTGGAGACAGTCTAAGAGGGTAAAAAGTGCTCAAAAAACAATACGCTGTGATTTTGGGAGTAAAAAGTCACCTCCCAAAAAAAAATGCATGAAGAAAAGATTAACACAAAAAAAAAACTTATTTTGATGCTTATTTTGGAGCACTGATTGTAAAACAAGAAAAGGAATGGGTCCAAAACCTAAAAAGGTTTTATTATTTTTTTTTTAAACGCCTTTGATTCCGGGGCGCTTACATTCGGGGGGATTTTCATACATTACATAAGTCAAACGAAAAACAATGGAAAGGGAAATAATGACAATTGGCACGACAGAGGGAGAGAGCCCACCCGGAGGGTTACAATCTACAAGGGGGGGGAAGGACAGGAGGGAGGGGCGACATTCTGTGGAGGAAGAGTACAAGTTTAGTAAAGGTTTTAGGCAACCCTGAAGAAATGGTTTTCAGGGCTTTTGAAGCGGGTGAAAGTGGGGGAGATCTATGTTTGGGGCATGATTCCGAGTGGGGGGGAAAGCAGGGGAAATCTTGGAGACATTGGTGAGGAGCTGAAAAGGGGAGAGCAGGGAGAAGGTCCTGTGGGGACGGGGAGTGGGGGGTTGGGGGGAGATATTTGGAATTTAGGGCCCAAGATGTATGGAGGGGAGGTCAGGAGAGCCTTGTGGTCGAAGTTGCTACTTGAAATGAATTCGCGGGGCAATGGGAAAAACCCAGTGAAGGGATGGAAAGGGGGGAGAGGAGGGAGTACGAGAGAGGGGGGATAAGACGGGCAGCAGAGAAAAGGATGGATTGGGGGGGAGCGAGGGTGCTAGCTGGGGGCCACTGAAAAGGATGTTAGTAGTCTAGGGGGGAGATGAAAGGGGATGGGAAACCCCGCATTTTTTTCAGTGTCATAGCCGAGGAAACGGGTGCGAGAGATGTTTTTCAGGTGGGTGGCAGCAGGGGAGGGTTTGGATGGTGGTTTGAAAGATAGAGCGGAGTCAAGGATTACCAAACAGCGGACTTGTGGGAAACCCGGGGAAAGTGTAAGCCGTTGACTGTAATAGAAGATCAGGGCAGGGGTAGAGTTGGATGGGGGAAAGATTAGAGTTCTGTTTTCTCCCCCAAATTTTGTTTTAGGGAAAGTGAGAGAAGAAGGAGGAAAGGAGAAACGTCAGGGTTGGGGGGGAGTAGAGAAGTGACATCTGGGCCCGAGATTTAGAGTTGGTATCATCAGCATAAAATGGTAATGAAAGCCCTGGAGGCATGACTGACCCAGGCCAAGGGGTAGATAGAAAAGTAGTGGCCCAGGATGATCCCTTGGGGGGCACCAACGAGAGTGGCCGGGGGGGGTTGGGCAAGAAGAGGATGCTGAAAGTCCAACGTGAGGGACGAGGGATCCAGGGAAAAAGCCAAATCCGTGATGCGAGGGAGGAAGGTTTTTAGCAGAGGGAATGGTCGACATGTCAAAGGCAGAGGGCAGGGCCAAAGGGGGAGCAAGGTGTGGGATGGGCTTTAGCAGTTACCCAGATCATTGTGACTTTGTTGGGCTTTTGGTAGAGTGGTGGGTCGAAAAAACCCGATTGTATGGGTCAAGAAAAGTTGGAGGAGGGAGGAGGGGGCTGAAGATGAAATGCTGCCGAGGGGTTTTTTGGGAAGCAAAAGGGGCATGAATGGGGCGATAGTTGGACAAGAAGAGGGTCAGGGTTTTTTTTTTTTAGGATTTTAGTAATAGATGTTTAAAGGCGAAGGGGAAAATCCAGAGGGTTTTTGATGGGTTTAAGGATGGGGGAGTGCTGGGATGATAAACACTGAGGGCTGGGATGGGGGGGGATGGGACGGGCAAAGACTACATAGTGAGGTTGGTTTTTTACGTAAGGGGAAGCTTGTCGATGCCCTGGGGAAGCAAGTTAAGGGGGGAAAAGCAGGTTGCAAGGGGAAGGGGGGGTGGGGGGGACGTGGGCTGAAACTTTCTTATGAGGTTTTTTCTTTTGGGGGAATGAATGGGAAAGTCATCTGCTGAAAAGGGATGGGGAGGAGGGGGTTGGGACGGGGAAAGATTGAAAAGGGTTTGAATAATTGCCCTGGGTTGTGGGGGAGGGAGGATAGAGAGTGGTGAAAATTTTTTGTTTGGCTTTGACGAGTGCGGACTTTAAAAGCTGCAGTGGTTTGATAAGGCAAAATCACAATGGAGTGAGTTTTCTTCCCGGCGTTCAGCATTCGGAAGCTCTCTCAGCTGTTTGGTAAGTCTTTGCCAGGTTGCTGTTGTTTTGCGGGTTTCTTGGGTGTAGGGGCGACGATCAAGGGGGTGTGATTGTATGGTTGTAGAAAATGGTGGCTGCGTCGGGTCATTGAATGAGGGGAAGGAAAAGGTATAAAAAAGGTAGAGAGGTGTAGGGTTGAGGTTTTGTAATTCCGCGGGGTGTATGGGTTGAACAGGAGGGGCAGGGGGGAGGAGATAGTGTGAAAAAGCAGGGTTTTGGGAGTTAGGGATCGCCTTTTTATTCTAGGTTTTTTCCGGGTTTTTGGGATACAATCAGTGTTCAAAAAAACTGTGGAAAACCCGCCCCAAGGGGATGTTAAAACGGGGGATTTCGGTGTGCATTTCACCCGTATTTGCGCTGTAATATAGCGAGATGCTGCCAAATTACGGAATCCATAGTTTTGAGAATAGGATTACGCCTCCCTTTTCCTCTGTACAATACAAACGTAAATTGTATGCACGGGGAAATAACGACAGTCAATTATTTGCGGGGATATGTGTCGGAGCAATGAATGTCAAGCAGCCCCCCGGGGGGGAGCACCCCCCCACCCCCCCCTGCCGCAAGGGGTAGCCTGATAGCGCAATCCCAAAACACCCGGCTTTAAATTTCAGCCTACGTATCGGCGCAATTACGCCTTTGGGAAAATGCCTAAGGGTAATGCACAGGGGGCAGATCGCTGGGCTTTTTTACACAAAATTTTCTTGGTGGCTCAGTACCCGCCGATACCATGCCCACGTGATGGAAATTTTCCACTTGGAAACTAACCTATGCTGCAGATTTTTTAAAATCTACAGCATTTTAATTTATATTGTGAATTTACTGCAGCTGGGGTAAAATCTGCACCAAAATTCGCACAACGTAGTAGAGATTAACATGTGTAGATTAACCTGTGGATTTTCTCTGGGAAATTTCTGCAGCAAATCAGTCCCATGTGCATTCACACTTATCTCAAAAGCAGAAGCTGAGATAACCACTCATAAAACTCTAAAGATCATACATGTGATAGCAGTGGATTGTACATCCCCGTTATATTTTAGCTGGTTTGTCTAACCATACTGTATAGTTTTCTATGTTTGTTAATGGGGTATTCCTACTATAGCACTGCGCTGCTCCGCTGTACTCAGAACTCCCATTGATTTCAATGGGACAGTCCAGACCACCTCTCTGCTCAAAACT
Source organism: Phyllomedusa bahiana (assembly GCA_025379985.1). NCBI lineage: Eukaryota > Metazoa > Chordata > Amphibia > Anura > Hylidae > Phyllomedusa > Phyllomedusa bahiana. Next base: position 6,869 of record JAODAL010054786.1, on the reverse strand, counting down.
GAGAGGTCTCAATGTTTTGGAGACATGTGTGGGTTCCAGGGGTAGACATCAGGTCATCTAGCATGCAGACTATGCTGATGTAAACAATTATAAATGGTCTGATGTGAAATTTGGTTGCCTCTCACCTTCCTTAAATGTGCTTGGAGATGTATGGCATTCAGCATCTGGTTCTGCAGGGAATTATTTACAATGAAGCGGTCATCAGTGTGTGATGGATCTAAAGGACATCCACTTTGTTGCCTTTCTGTGACTCTTTCCCGTCTCTCTGTATCTCTGTTGCAACCTGCTGATGACACTCTGTGACACTCTAAGCTCAGTGGGCACTTCCGTCTGAGAGCATCCTGCATAAAGCCTTGCTATGGCGAGGTACTATTGATCAATTATAAGGTGTTGTCTTGGTCTCATGATCACTAAATGTGAACAGCAGGATGAGAAGGACGGTTTAAATCCCAATTCAAATTAATCCTCTAAATTTATTGCGTGATTCAAGGATTAAACACCTGTTTTTGTGATTAAGCTCCTTGTCAGAGATCAGCAAGTTGTGCAAAAAGTACTGAAACACTGAACAGTTGGACATGTGCATCTAAAGGGAAGAGATGATCTCATTTAGTTCACTTAAAATGTTAAAAACAGTTCAAGGAATTTTGGGAGACATGTATGAAAGAAGGTGCTTCAAAAGGAACTATCGCATCTCGTTTTCAGTGTATAACGCGCCTGAATCTATGAAAGTGGTTTTTGTGCAATTACAAAGGACGTCTAAAGTTCGACACGCCTCGTCTGTGTGTTTGGCGCATTATGGAATTTAGGCACATAAGTAATACTCCAAACATGTATAAAGGCTATAGATAGTCTGGAAATACAAGAAAAGTCATTAGAATAGCATCAGTGAATAGAAACTATGGTACTGATCCTGCTTGGAGGACCACAGGACCCAGCCAGACCTGTGGTGTGCTGGCTCTTGCTTTATGTAGAAAAAAGTGTGAGAGCAGCAAAAGTAAATTTCAAATTTAATGCAGCAAAAATTAAAAATCTGAACATCATCATCAGTGGGTTATTTAATGCAAAATTAGTTTTAGATTTTAAATACACTTTATATGAGATATTTTTTATATTTTTGGGATATTACATATTTTTATATTATACATTTTTTTATTACATTTAAATAATTTAATTTTATATAGTTTAATAAAAAGTAATTTCTGACAATTATCATTGTACTGGTGGAAGTTGAGAAATAAGGGACATTTATTCCCCTAACAGCAAATCTAGCTCCACTTCGACTTCTCAGGCAGACCACATTGAAATAGGTCTACCTGTCCAAGCAGTAATGTGTCTAGTTTTGCCGACCCGCATTCATATACAGTATGTGTCTAATATTACGAGTGTGGTGCGGCGCCCCCAGAACACCCTTCATGTTAGGCGCATTAAAAAGTGTCAAGTCTTACGAACAATGCGCCTAACACATTCATTAGACGCATTAGACATTGTAGTCGGCTCAGTTTGGCGCATTTAACACTCCCTTTATGTTCATCCTGAAATTTCAACCAAAAGTCAAATATTCCTAACGTTTTGTGAGAAGTATATGTGTGTTTGACTGATAATGTATACTGTAAAGTATATACCACAGATTCTTTGTGATAAATAGAACCTCCTATGTTCTGGATTAAGGAATATTCTAGATTATTGGAATTTTATTTAACATATTTAGGAAGGTGAAGAAGTCCCGGAAAACCAAGCAATATAACATACTATCACGAGAGGTTACTCGCTTGGTTCCTCAGGATAAATTGTTTCTGTTCAGACCTACCCCAATAGATTTAGGCCACAGGATTTAGGTCAGTATTTCCCATCAGCATTTGTAAACCAAAGCGAAACATGAAATCTGCACAGAGAAAGACGTAAAATTTAGGGCCACACTTGTTGTTTTTAAACATTTTTAAAAAAAATTTGGGGTTTATTCAGCCAGATTTTACTTTACAGTCTACAATATTGGACAAACTACGTGCACAGCATTTTCTGTGGTTGCAATTTGTGTATCAGAGGTTTTAGGACTGGTCCCCATGGCACAGATTTCAGTCAGTTTTACAGACTGTTTTCTGATTTGAAAACTGTCTGTAAAGCGACTGTCACCCTTTTACGTTGATTTAAATAGAACATCCATGCAGCAGTCCCCAATGCACGGGTTTTCTGCCGTTTTTTTTTACACTGACGGCATTCCTAAAAACTTAGAACATGCTCATTCTTCCACTCGGTTTTCGGCAAGAGCATGAACATGCCAGTGGTTGAGTGGGACTGACAAATCCACAAACCGCAGGTAGAACCGTCCCCTAAAACCATGGAAACCATGTCACAATACCGGCTGGAATCTTTAATCAGAATCTGGGCAGTATTTTATCCTGCCGTGTGGATGCACCCTTAGGCCCCGTTCACACGGCTTATTCACGCCGCATTTGCGAGCCGGATTGCGGTCGCAATTCCAGCTTGAATAAGGGGCGGGTGCGGGGGCGCGGCCCGCCGGCCCCATAGACTTACATTATCCACGGCGCGTATTGCGCCTGGATAATGTGCATGTCACTTTCTCCCCGCCCGGCGGATTCGCCGAGCGGGGAGAAGCGACGGAATCCACTGTTCTCCATGAGAACGGTGGATTACCGTAATTACTCCGACGGATTGGCACCCTACTGCAGCGCAAATCCAGCGCGGAGTACGGCGCCAAACCGTGGCGAAATAAGCCGTGTGAACGGGGCCTTAGGGTATGTTCACACGATGTACTGCGGCGCGTACAGTATGCACCACAGTACATCGCGTGTTTCGGCAGTCCGCCGGCCCCATTGACATTCATTACGTGCCACGAATAATTGACATGTCACTTATCTCCCCGCCCATACAATACGATCGTACTGTACGAGCAGGGAGAGGAGGTGTAATCCGTGAGAACTATGGATTACCGTAATTTCGGCACGCAGATCGCCCATATTAGAGCGCAAAGACATCGCGCAATGCGCGGTGAAATTACGACGTGTGAACATACCCTTAGTCTTCAGGGTGTTTTTTCCCCATTTCTCTTAGGTCCCGTTCACATCAGGTTTTTTTGTACTTGGAGCTTAACTCCTTGAGGACCACCCACTGTCTTTTGGGCATTTGAGGTAGTTCTTTTGACATCACTGAAGAATAGGGGTTTTGTGGCTCCCAGCACCGCAGCTGCACTAAGAACAGAGCTGTACTTCACTGCCCTGTTGCTAGAGCAGTCTCTGTAAGCGCCAGAAAGTGGGGAAAACCTCCGATCCCCATGCCTTAAGCCTTTGGTTGCTGCTGTCAGTGACTGTTGCATAATCAAAAGGCTTTCCCCTGCTCTGTCGGGTGATCGGAACTCCCGGTGACCGACAGAGCCCGGGGAACGGCTGCACAGTCAGCCCTGGGATCCTAGAGTAGCCCCAGGGCTGTCTGTGTAACAAGCCAGTGATCAGGGCAGACTGTGTGCTGCCCTGACTCCTGCCTGTGTCATACTGATAATAATGTATTAGCATAAATGAATATGTTAATACATTACCAAGTGTAAAAAGAAAATGTAAAAATATAAAAAAATATAAAAAAAAAAGTTATTGTGCATACATTGTAAACACAAAAAAAAAAACCATTAAACATATTAGGTAATAACCGGTAGAATTAATCTAATAAAATATTAAGTGTGAAATGTGAAGAGTGTAAAAAAAATGTGAAAAAAAATTTCTGCAATAATTTAAGTGAACTTAAACTATTCCCCCAAAAGGTACAACTTGTCCCAAATAAAACGAGGCCTCATACAACTGCGTCATTGAGAAAAATAATAAAGTTACGACTGTTGAGACGCAGGTAGGCAAAAACTAAAAACAAATGTGCCATCAAGTAGTTTTCAGACGTTCGACTTAAGGGGTTAAACGCTTTGAAAAAAAGTAGTCTAAAATAATCTGACAATGTAAATGAATCAATGAGAAACGTGGACCAACGTAGAGCTTTCTATCTGTAAATGTTTAACGGATAAGTTTTTCCATTCTATGCGTGATGTGAATGGGGCCCTAAGCGCCTTGTCCCACTTTTCCCACTATTTTTATATTACATAAGGCAGCCTTGGCACACGCCTCAGACTCGCCATCTGCAGCGATGTTCCAGGTGTGCTGAGTGTCTGTGGAGGAAGTCGAAGCTACCTGCAGACTTTCTCCACTATAAATTCATGCTCAGAATTTGCCACACTGCCCTTCACTGCGCAAAACAAGAATATTTCACCTCCCTCATCTCCACATTACACATTAAACGCCTGTTAGACACCTTCCACTCCCTCCTCAGGCCCAAAGCTCAGAACCCGATGACCTCTGTGCTGAAGACCTGGCCACTCACTTCAAAGACAAAATTGACAGTATCCGGCAAAACATCACATCACAATCCCCAAATAATACCCATCCTGTCCCTCCCCGCACGTCCTCTAATCTACTCTCAGCTTTGGACCCGACAACAGAAGAAGAAGTATCCAGGCTTCTCTTGTCTGCTTGCTCCACCACCTGCTCTAGTGACCCCATTCCATCCCACCTTGTCCAGTCTATTTCTCCAGCTATCCTCTCTTACCTCACTACAATCTTCAACCTCTCTCTCTCCACTTGGATCTTTCCATCTTCCTTTAAACACGCTGTTATAAATCCTTTACTGAAAAAGCCCTCTCTGGACCCCTCCTGCGCTGATAACTACCGACCAGTCTCTAACCTGCCCTTCATCTCTAAACTCCTGGAACGCTTGGTCTACTCTCCAATAATCCGCTATCTCTCTACTAACTCTCTTCTCAATCCTCTACAATCAGGTTTCCGCACCCTAAACTCCACGGAAACTGCTCTACCTAAAATCTCAAATGACCTCCTCACTGCTAAATCTCCGGGCAACTTATTGTTTCTTCTCCTGGATCTCTCTGCAGCGTTTGACACTGTTGATCACCACCTCCTCCTCAGCATGCTCAGCACCAATGGCCTCCAGGACACCGCTCTCTCTTGGTTCTCGTCCTACCTCTCTGACCGCTCCTTCAGTGTCTCATTTGCTGGTTCTACCTCCTCTTCCTCTTGCTGTAGGGGTTCCTCAGGGATCGGTTCTAGGTCCTCTCCTATTTTCAATCTACACAGCCCCCATTGGACAAACAATCAGCAGATTCGGCTTCCAGTACCATCTCTATGCGGATGACACCCAATTATACACCTCCTCCCGAGAAATCACTTCTGCCCTGCTACAAAACACCAGTGACTGTCTGTCCGCTGTCTCTGACATCATGTCCTCTCTCTATCTCAAACTAAACCTTACTAAAACTGAAATTCTAGTCATCCCACTATCTACTAACCCATCGACCTTACCCTGCCATTTCTGTCTCAGTGTGTGGCACCACCATAACTCCTAGGCAGCAGGTCCACTGTCTTGGGGTTATACTAGATTCCGATCTTTCACCCCCATATCCAATCCCTTGCCCGCTCCTGTCACCTGCACCTCAAGAACATCTTCAGAATCCGTCCATTTCTCACTGTGGAAACCACCCAGACTCTTATTGTTGCTCTTATTCATTTTTGTCTTGACTACTGTAACACCTTACATACCGGTCTTCCTCTCTGCAAACTCTCCCCTCTACAATATGTCCTGAATGCAGCAGCCAGGCTCATCTTTCTTTCCAACCGCTATACTGACGCCTCTACCCTGTGTCAGTCACTGCACTGGTTGCCCATTCAGTACAGGATAAAACATAAACACTCTTACCCCTAAAGCTCTCCACAGTGCTGCTCCTCCCTACATCTCCTCCCTCATCTCTGTCTACCACTCTACCCACTCTGCTGATGATATCAAATTACATTCCTCAATCATCCAAACCTCCCATGCCCGTCTCCAAAATTTCACACGTGCGGCATCAGTTCTCTGGAATATGCTACCGCGGGCGATCAGGCACATTCACAACCCTCATAGCTTTAAGAGGGCCCTGAGAACACATCATCTCACTCTGGCCTACCAGAATCCCTAATGCCTACCTCCCCCCTCACTCGGCAGCGCACTCATTTTCGGCACTTATCTGTATATAGATGTACTGTCTAGGCGGCAGGTCCATCCGAATTCTACATAAAACAACCCCATATTTATGTCACATGGCTGGACCATTGTAAACTTGGCACTTCTCACCCTTCGTCTCACCCGTACACCCTAATAGATTGTAAGCTCTTGTGAGCAGGGCCCTCACACCTTGTATCTCATCTTTAAGCAGCTTTTCATTGGGCAATGTTTTTTGGGGTTTTTTTTGTCTGTACCTACACGCTCCAAATTGTAAAGTGCTGCGGAATATGTTGGCGCTATATAAAGATTATTATAGGCTGCGGGTACACACCACTATGGATCACATGACTATGGTCCAGAATTTGTAACAGTGATGAATGGTGAAAGGGGTTCTTATTTCATTTGCAATCTTCCCACATCAATTTAAGGAGGCGCACACTGCGTCACCGCACCCCCCTCTGCACAGCAGGCTCTAGGTGTGACTGCAGCGCCCTGTACCCGTCACCAGCCGGCGCTCTCCAACAGTAGAGGAGCGGGCGATGCGGGCTCTCTCCTCTGATCAGCCCACAACCCGCAGGCTCATTGATAGGAGCAGTGCTGCAGCCTAGCCTGCACTCAGGACCACTAATAGGAGCAGTGCAACAGCCTGCTGGGGGTTGTAGTCCAGGCTGCACTGATGCTGAGAGGAGCAGTGCTGATGGGGGGGTAGTCCCCAGCCAGGCTGCACGCAGACTCACTGATAGGAGCAGTACTGCTTGGGGTTGTAGTCCAGTCTGCACTCAGGGACACTAATAGGAGCAGTGTTGCTGGGGGTTGTAGTCCAA
>JAODAL010054785.1:0-24398 GCA_025379985.1 Phyllomedusa bahiana | reverse complement strand
AGGGGGTTTTTGGGGCTCATCTGGGGCCCCAGGACGGTATAGTCGATGTCCAGTGAAACTAAAATGGTGGTTGAAAACCCTTTTTTCGCATTTTTTAAATGTGGGGGTCATGCAGGTTTGGGGCCCAGGCTGGGGCCCAGGACAGGTATAGTCAATGTCCAGTGAAACTAAAATGGTGGTTGAAAGACTCCTTTTTCCGGCACTTTTTTAAATGTGGGGGTCATGCAGGTTTGGGGCTCATGCTGTGGCCCAGGACAGGTATAGTCAATGTCCAGTTCAACTAAAATGGTGGTTGAAAGACTCCTTTTTCCGGCACTTTTTAAATGTGGGGGTCATGCAGGTTTGGGGCTCATGCTGCGTTCCAGGACAGGGATATTCAATGTCCAGTTCAAGTAAAATGATGGTTCATTTTCATACTGCCTTCTGGCACTTTTTAATTTGTGGGTGATGCAGGTTTAAGGGTCATGCTGTGGTACAAGACAGGGATAGTGAATGGTGTGTGACTTTTTTTCTGTGGCTTTTATATGTAGCAGGTATCCATTTGACTGTTGTGGCTGTTAATTCCAGCTTCTCCAGCCCTGTTTGGGTGTAAGAATGAAGGTGTTGTTGCTCTCCCATAGACTTTAATGGTCATCGGAGATGATCGACTATCGACTATCGAAAACCTTATCGATGGTGGCCGACTATCGACTATCGATCGATGTCGATAGCCAACGTAATCGCTCAACACTAATCACCACCACATAGTTACTGAATAATACCACAACACCATGACCACATATCACCACCACATAGTGACTGAATAATACCGCCACATCAGGACCACATATCATCACCACATAGTGATTAAATAGTAACGCTATCAAGGAAATATCTTTTAACAGTTTGTGCATTCCGAGGACGCACCAGCAGGTAAATTAAACAGGGCAGGCTCTGTAAGTCAACTATATGCAGTTTGGACCACTAATAGGGTTTCCAAAAATCTTGGAAAACTCTGTTAAATACTAACTCAAATGTACAGTATTTACTTAATATATTCTGTGGTATTTTTAAGATATTATGTTGCAGCTGATTAAATGTAGCACTCATAACAAATGAAGCACTAACATATCTGTACTTAGTTAAGAGAATCAATACTTTAAATTGGCATTAGACATTAGTAACGTATTAGAAAAAAAAAAGAATATACAGAAAATTAGTATAACAGACTATAATATGTAACCTGTGATTAAATAATCAATTTAATCATCTAATTATAGCCATAGTTAGTAGCAGATGGCAATACAAAGACCCTTAGTAAATTTTTAGCTTAAGGCTTGACTACAATGTTTTTCAGTTATGATGCAGAAGGCAGGTTGTAATAAGTTCCATATTGTGGTGTGTCATAGAAGGTAGGAGGGTTAATTATTCTGTGTTTTATAATTGCAATAAACGTAGATCACTTTGTAGATAACAGTTTACAATTTTGCATTACGGTATTTTTGTTGATCAGTGTTAACAAAGCAAAGTTATTACTGGGACTTAATATATACTAGATCAGATCTTCTGGATTATCTGTTGATCACAATGACATAGATATAACTAACTGGTAAGGGTAGACTTTAATGACTGACTGGAGATTAGCATAAAAGAAATATGTAAAAAATGCTGCAAAAATCTTCTGTCGCTAATTTCAGACCTCTTCCTTCAGTGAAAGCATACATTCTAATCTGTACAATGTACAGTATTGGAACATATCCAAGACAATTCTAAATTAAAAAGTGCAAACCATCTACTAAATGAACTTTATGCAGTCTGTGGAAACTTTAATGAAAGTGTGACAGTGGCGGATTTTCTATATACCATTCATTCCCTAACTGGAATGTAACTAACGTTAATAATCCTTTTGATGATATTTTGCCCTTATCTTTTTGCTGCGTATTATCTTAAGGATGATAATGGGTCATGTGACCTGTACTATGTACAACTAAATCAGAGTACATATTCCATTCAATGAGCACACTATTGTGATATTGCTGTGTGCATTATCACAGTTCAGTTTATTACAATTATAGAATATATGGAAAAGGAACACAAAGCGTGGAGATAGCACTCCCTAGCATGATATCACGGGTCTTGTTAGCATATATGTTTGGACATACAATAACCTTATTTTGTTGTGCAGAATCAGGCACAACAGTGTAATGAGCTCTCACAACATGGTGGGAACTGATGATGTTCAGATCTGCTGCATAGTGTCAGTGATCACTTATTCCCTTAGGAGAATAGGAAAGAAACTGAATGAGTGTGCAGGATTGAGAAATCTTCAACCTCCTGTAAGTACCGACCCAAAGTATTCTTTTGGTCGTTACTCGCAAGAGGTTGAAGATTTCGCAAACCTGCACGTGCATTCAGTATTACAATTGTAGTATTGCTGTGTGCTAATGCTTTGCACATAGTACACTGTACTATGAAAATGCACTCAGCAATTAAGGAACATGGCATGTACACTTGCGGCCTCCCAGCCTGAGGGTAGATGCTGAAGGGACAGCAGCTGGTCTTTTCACTCTGTGGCAGCGACCAGGACCAAGCTCCTCCACAGTGGCCAATATTGATGGTGACTATCTCCCCCCAGTGGATGTGGTTCTTGTATTGGAGGTAGTATAGATAAAGATTGTGTACAAATAAGATAGATAATACAAATGCATAAACTTTAGTAAAGTTAGTTTCTTAACACTGCAGACAAGAGTCCCATCACAGATTACAGCAGTGTAGACATAAGGGTTCAGCAGCGGTGTCCATCATGTATACAGCAGAAGCCAACAGCCATTTAGCTTTCTCTCCTCTTTTCCACAGCACTCCCTCTATGGAACTTTCCTCAAGCTGAGTATATTTTCACAGCACCAACGTTCCTTGTAACTGAGGGAATTTAGATGTCCAGAATCATTCCAATCTGCAACTTAGCCTTGATGTGTGTGGCAGGTGAACATTAGTTCCCACATCCACCACTGTACAGTCAATTTCTCTCTTGTTCCTTGCAGTTTACTCACAGTTCTGGCCCATGAAAGACTTGTTGCTTCCTCGAACCACATGGCGCACACTACCTGGAGCTCTCTGAACATCCTGTTCTTTGTCTCTCAGCACCCCCCAGAATACACTGAGCTGTAGGTGGGATCTAAAAAAGTTAATTCTTGGCTGGGACTATCTGCACGGCACAATGCTTAACATTACAAAATAAAGTGTAGACATATTTAAAGGAACAATATATATAAATTTCAACACATTAATGAGGAACCACACACTATTAAGGAAACCACAATAATCATAGCTTTTCATGTTCTAAACTTGCTGCCGAAGGTGGTCATTTTGTTCTAGATCCTGATTTAATGCTTTGCTATGTGTCCCCATTGTTACTGCCACTCTCATCCTGACATTTATGTTGTCATGTGACAATTTGTCTTAGTATTGCGTAGAGTTAGCTTTATTGATTATATTTTATTCCCCTGTCCCTGAACACAGATCTTGGAAGTCGGTCAAACACCTATGCTCATTAATGGGTCCATACAATTTTCCCTTCTTTTTGATAAAACATTTTTGATTCTTGCTGCAAAGGGGACTTAACCTTTGAATTTGATTGTTCACCCTTCCTCAGTGACTACAGTGGCATGCCAACATCTACAAATTGTCAGTCTGTTAAGTGTTATTTTTATTTCATTGAGTTCCAATCCAAGTTTTGACCTGTCCCTCCAAGAAACAATATTTTTTTTGGGGAAAAACTTTTGTATATACAGCACATTTTTTATATTTCCTAGCTTATTTCAGGGTTCTGCCGCGGTCCCTGCCTTTGGGACCGGGGCCTGTCCGTGCCTGCCATGTCTCTGCGGGGGTCCCGTGCAGGGGTCCCAGCAGCCTTGTTCTGCTTGTACTTGCCGCCTTTCCCCATTTTGTTGTTTCCCGGGGTCTTGTCGTGCCTGTGCCTCCTAAGCGTGCGCGCGGCAGCTTCCCCCTATTTATATTTCCTGTTCTGGAAACTTCCCTTCACCCCTGCCCTCTGGCTATAAAGGAAGTTCTTGTTTCTACTCTGGGTCAGTTCATTGCAGCTGTTACGCCCTTGCTGTGTCGGGTTTTTGGTCCATTTGGCTCCGCCGATCTTGGACTTAACCCTGGAGTGCTGGTCCGTCTGTGTACTGAGCTCCTGACCTTCGCTGTTCCGTTACGTCTGAGCTCTCACCTGCCTGGCCTGCCTCGGCACCTGTTCCTGGTTGTCCGTGTTTTCCCCCGCCCCCTTTCCTGTTGAAACCTGGGGCTACTTTTACCCCCTGTATCCTCTGTTTTTCCTGTGTACGTTTTCCCCCTGCCCTGCTTATGTTCTCCTATTTTCCCCGTGTTCCTGGGGGCCCCCGGCTTCACCGCAGGTACCCACGTCGGGGGGTATGCCCGGGGGGCCCGCAGCAAGTCCATCCCGCTTTCGGCGGGCCGGCGAAACCAGGGGCCCCTTAACTCCACTCCCTGGCGTGGTCCTCCAGCCACCACCTCGCCGCGGTGTCACGAGGACCACACCCGGATGTCTGCGGTCGGCGCTTCGGCATACGTCTGTCAGTGCTGCACTGTTACACTTAGTAGGTTGTTATTATGTTTTTTAAGTTATAATTAAATTAATTTATGGAGTGTTGATCGATTGAAAAGATAAAATCAAAGTGTTGACCAAGAAAAGTTAAAGTCAAGTTGGTTTTTACGGGTTTCTTGATTGCAATCCGATTTTTTTCTGTAAAATCGGGTAAAAGGTCATGATCGCCATGTGGGGCCATTTTCACTTTCACGAGCGCTTTTTGACTTTTTGGGACACCCAAACATGCAGGTAGAGAGGGGGAATTTCCCGAAATCGGGTTCGTTCACTTTTGTCAATTTTTCGGCAAAAAAAACTTCGTTCCAATTTTTCGGGAGAAAACACGTTAAAAAACACATTTTTTCCGGGCACAGAGCCGAGGGTGCTGTAGAACGTTGTGGGGCCCTGCTTAAATTGCAGAGGGAGTTTGGTTTTTTCTTCAACAAGGGTTTTTGTTTTAGTATACCGAGAGATGCCGGCCCCTTTTTGAAGCTTCATATAAAAATTTCCCTGGGGACTTAAAAGGGGAAAACTACCAAAAAAATGAAGGGGGAAAAGTAGGCTATAAAGTCATGGCGCGACACTGGAAAAAAAACAAGCGAGGGGTCAGGGGGCAACATCATGACAGAGTTTGGGAGGGGGACGGGGCAAGCCAAGCCATAGGGGAGACAGTGGCACAAGACATTCTGGGGGTGGCAAAAAAAGGGTAGGCCCCAGAGTGGACAAGACACATGGTAGGTCCGGCATCAGCCCAGCAGCAGCATGAGGCAGACATGGCACAATGACACAGTGTGGGTCACGGCAGCAGCCCAGCAGCAGCATGAGGCCCGACAGGGGCCCCAAATGACATTGGAGGGGGAAAAAAAGGGGAGTACCCCCCAAGGGGGGGAAAAGGGACAAGTGGGGAGGTCACGGCAGCAGCCACAGCACCCGCATGAGGTCAGACGGTGGAACAATGACATTCTGGAGGTGGCAAAAAAAAAGGGAGTAGGCCAAGTGGGGCGGGACACAGTGTGGGGTCACGGCAGCAGCTACAGCAGCAGCATGGGGTCAGACGGGTGGCACAATAACAGGGGTGTAGGTAAGGGGGCAGCACCCACAGCAGCAGAAATGAGGTCAGACATTGGCACAATGACACGGGTGTTTTAGGCAGGCGGGCACCCCCGCCAGCAGAATTAAAAGGTCAGACAGTGGCACAATAAACATTCTGGAGGTAAAAAAACGGAGTGGGCCTCAAAGTGGGGCAATGACAAAATGGTGGAGGCACGCGCAGCCACAGCACATGGGGTCAACGTGGCACAATGACTTTCTGGAGGTGGCAAAAACCGGAGGGGGGCCACACAGGGGGACAAGACACAGGGGGGAGGTAACGGCGGGCACCCAAACAGAAAGCCAGGGAGGTCAGACATTTGGCCAATAAATTCGGAGGGGCAAAAACGGGAGTAGGCACAGAATGGGAAAAATTGACACAGGGGTGGGGGGTCACAGCAGCACCCCCACCCCCCCCCCCAAGCGGGAAGGAGGTCAAAAAGGGGGCAAAAATGACAGAGTGTGTGGGTCATGGCATCACCCCACGCAGCGTTTTTGGTAAGAGAGTGGAAACAATGCCGGGTGGGGTCACGGCAGCACCCCACACAGCAGCAGCAGAACAACAGGGACACAATGCCCAAAAGTGTGCGGGTCACAGCACAGATGAGGTCAGACGGGGGCACAATGAAACAGTGTGGAGGTCACGGCAGCACCACGACAGCATGAGGTCAGACAGTGGCAAAATGACGAGGTGTGGGTCAGGGCATCAGCCCCCCAAACGGGCATGAGGTCAGACAGGGGGCCCAATGACAGTGTGTGGGGCCGGGAAAAGCTCCCCAAAAGCAGCACATGAGGCCCAGACGGGGGGGGGGGCACAATGACACGGGGTGTGTAGGCACGGCAGCAGCCACAGCGCGCATGGGCCCAACCCGTGGCACGGGGGAACACAGTGGTTGGTCAGGCAGCCCACAGCAGAGCATGAGGTCAGACAGTGGCACAATGACATTCGGGGAGGGGAAAAAACAGGAGTAGGCCCAGAGTCCCCCCCCCCCCCCCCCCCACAATAAACCCCAGTGTGAAAGGTCGGGGCAAAAAACCACAGCAGCAGCTTGAGGTCAACAGGGGGCACAATGAACAGTGTGTAGGTCACGGAAGCGACAGAAAGCCCCCATGAGGGCAGACTTGGCAAAAATGACTTCTGGAGGGGGCAAAAAAACAGGAGTGGGGCCACAAATTTGGGGAAAAATTGAACAGGTGGAGGTCACGGCACAGCCACAGCAGCACATAGGTCAGACAGTGGAAAAAAAGCCCTTTTTGGGAGGAGGAAAAACAAATGGCCACGGGGGGAAACAATAAACACAGTGTGGAGGCCTGAAAAGCGCCACAGCAGCAGCATGAGGTCAAACAGTGGCACAATGCACAGTGTGGAGGTCACCGGCAGCGAGCACAGCAGCGGCCCATGAGGTCAGACAGTGGCACAATTGACAGTGTCTGTAGGTCACAGAAGCAGCCACAGCAGCAGCATGAGGACAGACAGTGGACAATGCACAGTGTGTAGGTCACGGCAGCAGCCACAGCAGCAGATGAGGTCAGACAAAGTGGCACAATGGGACTGAGTGTGTAGGTCCACGCATCAGCCACTGCAGCTAGAATGTGGTCAGACAGTTGGCACAATGACAGTGTGTTGGTCACGGCAGCAGCACCCACAGCAGCAGAATGAGGTCAGGATGCGCACAATGAATTCTGGAGGTGGCTAAAACAGGAGTAGGCCACAGAGTTGGACAATGGATCATAGTGTGGAAGTCACGGCAGCAGCCACAGCAGCACGCATAAGGTAGACTAAGTGGCACAATGACCACAGTGTGTAGGTCACTGGCGAGCAGCCACGCAGCAGCATGAGGTGTCAGACGAGTGGCACAATGACAGTGTGTAGGTCACTCGGCAGCAGCCATCTGCAGCAGCATAGAGGTCCAGGGGACTAGGGCACAATGACATTCTGGAGGTGGCTCTTAAAACAGGAGTAGGCCACAGAGTTGGACACATGACATAGTGTCGGAGGTCACGGCAGAGCCACAGGCAGCAGCATAAGGTCAGACAGTGCACATAATGCACTGTGTGTAGGTCTCGGCAGCAGCACACAGCAGCAACAGGAGGTCCAGACGAGTGCACAATGACATTCTGGAGGTGGCAAAAACAGGAGTAGGCACGGTGTGGGACAAAGACACCAGTGTGTAGTCCACGGCAGCAGCCACAGCTGCAGCATGAGGTCAGAAGAGGCACAATGACATTCGGGAGGTGGCAAAAACAGGAGTTGGGCCCCAGAGTGGAACTATGACACAGTGTGTAGGTTTCACTAGCAGCAGCACAGCAAGCAGCATGAGGTCAGACAGATGGCCACATGACCAATCTGGAGGTGGCAAAAACAGGAGTAGGCCACCAGAGTGGGACATTGCACAGTGTGGAGGTCACAGCAGAGCACAGCAAAGCAGCATGAGGTCACCCACAGTGGCACATTGACAGAGTGTGGAGGAGGAAGTGGGGTGGCAATACCAGAACCTGGTAAAGATGGTTGGTGGCAGATGGAGAACTGTCAGCAGATGTGGTGGCATCAGGCGGGTGGCGGCATCAGATTAGTGGCTGAGGCTTGTAGTTTGAACCCAGACTCGTTCTCACAGTTTGGGTGAGGCGTCATGGCTGATGTAGTCTGAGGCCCTAAGGGGCCCCCCATGGTGTGTGGAAATCCTGGCCGATCAACGGTCTGATTATCTTGACAAAGGTCAGTGTTCACCCATTTCCCGTGTACAAAGCGGTTCTCCAATTGGGGGGGTACGATGGCCCCAGCCGCACTGTTCACGCCGCTCTGTGGCCACACTACCGGCCTGGCAGGACAAGTTCTCACTGCAATACTAGGAAAGTTGCGGCCACACATCCAGTTTGGCTGCCCGTAGTACAGCGCGATCTTCTACTGGGGTGGCAGAGTGCTTCCAAGTAGGCCACCACCTGTTGGTGCAGGGTCTGCTCCAGGTCCTGGCTGCTTGCTGCTGCTGCTGGCGTTTGCCCTCCTCAATAGGCGGGTGAAGGAATCTGCTCATCAGTGACTCCAGACTTTGGTTGCTGCGGATGGAGCTGGTACAGCTCCGACCCCCCCACCATTCCCCCGGCAGCCGCGGCAGTAGTATGTGAGCGCTGACGTACCCCGGTCATCCTGTCAGAGGTAGGGACGACTGCCGCACATAGGCAGCAGCCAACTGAACTATGGAGGATTTGTCCTCCTCTCAATAGTGGAAAAAAGGTTCCCATTTTGGACCGGTAGCGAGGGTTCTATAGGGTGGAGAACCAGAAGTCATCCACTCTGCCGCGATTGCTGATATTCGGCTGTCACTAGACAGGCAAATCAGCATGACTGCAGGGCCATCCTGACAAGTGACTCCGAGGCGCTCATGGCCTTCCATTCCACTGTATACTGCCACGTGCTTGTGGGGTCATCTGCCTCGTCTTCCTTCCTCATCTCCATCTCAACTCCAGCTGTCCTGCTCCTCCCTCTTGTCACCTGGGTAGAAAATCCACTCTTTTCACTACCAGACAATGTTCTGCTCCAATGTCCTCCTCTCCTCCTCCTCCAATTAGTCCCCACCGGACTCAAAGTGGCCGCGAGATGTTAGTCGCCACATTCTTCAGTTCCCTCTGCCCAGACTGATTTTTCAGCATCTGTTCAGGACATGAAGCAGTGGATGACGTTATTTATCCGTATAGTCCTGGCGACTGACAAATAACGTGTCCTCCTCGAATGGCCTCAACAAACAGCAGGTGTCACCTATGATACTGCCCACTGGCTGACTTCAAAAGTTACACAGGGGAATAATCCTGTCGTCGGATCATCAAAAAATATTAATGGCCCTTTCTCTGTTCATTTACAGTCGGGTCCAACATGTGCAGGCTGGAATTCCATGGGTGGAAACATCGCATATCAGAGTGTGTTGGGGGAGGCCGTTTGCCGCTGCATACTCGAGGAGGGTGTTACTGGCTTTGTAGGAATGGATGAAGTGAATCACAGTTTTTCCTGGCCATTTTTTGAATGTTCTGAGATCGGTGGAAGACTTCAGGAACCTTTTCACAACCCAGATTGAACACTTGGCGCCATGCAGGGGCATGGACCATCCCTCCTCGGATGTGCAGCGTGGACACCATGTTCTCCCATTGTCCGTCACCATGGTTCCAATTTGCAGTTGGCTAGGGGAAAGCCACACATCGATTCATTGCTGCATGACGCTGGAGCAGTTCCTCCCTGTGTGACTTTGTTCGCCCGAGCCACGCCAGCGTGTAGAACTGCGTGACACCGCGTGCCCTACAATGTGTATGATGGACCGTACTTGTGGAGGCTAGAGATGGTGGTGGTGGTGGAGCAGGAGGAGGCGGACATTGGCGCAGGAGCCGCAGTTTGGTCAACGTGGAGGAGAACAGGCGGCGTCTCCTGTCCAAGTTGTTGGTGTGCCTGTAGGGGAAGCACATTCCCCCAGTGGGCCGCTAAGGACATAGTAATGGCCCTGACCGTAGTTTCAGCTCCAGACGTCCGCGCTGCCGTGCACCTTGAGAACAAAACGATAAGCTAAAGGAGCTGGCCCACCTTCTGTTCTACATATTTATGAAGTGTTGGGTACTGCCTTTTTGGAAAAAGAAATTACGGCTTGGAACTCTCCATTTTCTCGGCTCGGACACAAGCCATATATTTCTCTGAACGGTGCAGAGTCCACCATTTGGAAAGGGTGGATGAGCCCCCAACATACGTGGACTAGGAGTACGGTCAGCTTCTGCTCCTTAGGATGGTTGGACGGCATTATGTTGTCTCTTTGCAACGCCTCGTCTGAACGACCCTGCTGGCTCCTTGAGTCAGCGCAGGAGCAGGAGCTTCTGGACGGGAGATTTTGTCATAGAGATAAGCTCCCTTCTGCAGATGGTGGAGAGCCTTGACTGGCTTGTCAATGGCATTGCGTGTCTGCCAGCTGGGACTGTGCTGCTGCTAGTTGCTGCGGCGGCAGATGGAAAACCACTTCTGAGCCACGTTTGCTTCCAGGCCACCCGGATGGTGACGCTGCATGTTGTTGACGCGAGGGCCGTGGTGCCAACGTTAGCTCCCTGGCACGCTTCACTTTCTGCTTACAGATTTTTACATATCCCTTTATTGGCTCCTCCGGTGTCTTATCAAAAACTCCCAAACCCCGCCGGTATGGTTTTACCGCCAACGTGCCTGAGTGACTTTCCCGCCGCTTTTGTGAGCCCTGTCCCGCTACTTTCTTGGACCTGCGAAGGGGTTTTTTTTACCCCCGTGGCTGCTTGGCTCCCGACCTTTCCCCCTGCTGCTTTCCCTGCTGATACGGCCACACACCCACTTGCTGGCTGCGCCGTGCCTGCGGCGTTTGAACCCCTTTCCTGCGGTTGAACCCCTTGCTCCCCGGGCCCCCCCAAAGTGGGTGGGTTTTCTCTTTATTTTTGTGTTTCATCGTCACTGTTTTGTCCTCATCCCCGGTTTCTTGGTTGCAGAGGCTGCCCCTACAACATGACCTCCCTCCCATCTCAAAAATTTTATTTTGCGTTTTCGCAAGAAGAGGGGATATTAGCCCCATTTTTCGCTGCCAAGTGTGCGCTGCCCCCCTCAAATTGTTCTCCTCGCATAAATGGGCTGGCCCAGACACATAGTAGATCTCTGGCTGGGGGAAACCGGATGGGACGAGCGGGTTGAGGAAAGGTGGGGCCCGCTGACCCACCCCGGGGGCCTCCCAAATTTAAGGGTTGTTTTGAGGTTCCACCGACTCTTGGGGGGGTTTGTCAGATGTCATTGGGAGGAAGTGGATGAATAGTCACCAATAAAAAACCCTTGGGTTGCTGAAAAAACACACGGGGCTGTGCGCGGCAGTTCGGGCCCTCACCGAGTGCCCCTGCTGCGAACCCCCCTTGCTGTTGCTGGACCTGGGCCTGCTCCAGGAATTTTTTGTGCCACTCCCATCGCAGGGGAAGGGCCCTCCCACCTCTTGTCTGCATACTGTTTGTTCTAAAATTACAGCCCTGTTTGAGAAGATTCTGTATATGATAATATACCCCTGTATTTGATCCAAATGAACCAGTAAAAAGTTTGGGAACCCTTGGATATAAATTGCGTCCCACAAAAGGGCCCAGGAAAAAATTTACTTGTATGTGCCATTTAAAAACTTGTGTTTTTACTGAAAGAAAGGCTTAATTAACCTTCGGGTAGAATTAGTACGAATTTTTTCTGTGGCGTTTAAAAAAAATTTCTTTTTTCTGAGAGCAATGCAGAAAAAACATAGTTAACCTTGGATGTAAATTTCGCTAAAAAATTGAGCCACCCCAAATACTAGTTTGTAGCGTGTTACAAAGCGGGTTTTTTTTCGCCACCAAGAGATAAAATTGTAAATTTCTTTTGCTTGTGAATTGGCTAAGGAAAAATGTTATATTTTGGCGGTGAAAATAACGGTTTCTTGGAGTACCAAGCTGAAAAAAAAAGCTTAATTTTAACCCCGGTGTAAATTGGCAAAGAATTTTAGCCACCAAATACTACTTTTGTGCTGTTACAAAGCCGGGTTTTTTTTACCCCAAAAAAGAGATAAAAAGTAATTAACCCTTTTCTTGGAATTAGGTCGGAAAAAATATATATTTTTGGCGGTGGAAAATGACGGTTTCTTGGAGTCACCCAAAACTAAAAACAACGCTTAATTAACCCTGGAGTAAATTGCGCAAAGAATTGAGCAGCCAAAAATGAAGTGGTATTTGTATTGTAAAAACGCTGTTTCTTTAAATGAATACAACAGGAACTGGCTTAGATCCCCCTTGGATATTCAATGTGCTGTGAGCAGATAGGCTTTAAATGTATATGCAGCTGCAGTGGACGCAAACTTCGACTTCGTTCAGAACCGAAGTTTTTCCTGAAATTCTAAACGAAGTCCACTTCGTTAGAATCAATTCGCCCATCTCTAGTGCAGAGCACAGAGGGGGGTCACTGAGGGTGTAGGGATGTGTAGGAAGCTGCTAAAATCACATGAACCTATCATGTGTATGTCTCTGTATTTCCTGTTGAATGCAATTTCAACTTTACTCTCTGTACTGAACACACTGATGTCTGTGTGTGCTTGTTTGCCAGCAGGCAGGCACACCATTTTCTAGCAATTTTACACAGGAAAAGTTGCTAGTTAGATTAGTTAGGGTTGGGGTATAGCAACATTAGGGAATCCTAGTCAGTAGTAGTTAGGTATTTTTATATTGCTGACTGCATCTTTCGGATCTTTATTTTGATTGCCCAAAAGTTTATTGATCCTGTTTTGGGGGAACAGGTAGTGCACAAGACACTGTTAGGAAATCTGTTCTAAAATGAGATTGCTTTGATGTACTGGTTTCTTGCTTAAAATTTGATTCCATACCCAAACGTTCCTTGCTCCAGTTTTGGGGGGACAGCCATTGTACAATACTCCATTAGGATATCTGCTCTAAAAAAAAATCACTTTGATATACTGGTTTCTTGCTGAAAATCTGATTCTGTGCCCAAAAGTTCATTGCTCGAGTTTTGGGGGTACAGCCAGTGTACAAGACACTGTTAGGAAATCTGCTCTAAAAAGAAATTACTTTGATATATTGGTTTCTTTCTGAAAATCTGATTCTGTGCCTAAAAGTTCCTTGCTCCAGTTTTGGGGGGACAGCCAGTGTACAAGACACCATTAGGAAATGTGCTTTGAAAATAAATCGCTGTGATATACTGGTTTCTTGCTGAAAATTTGGTTCCGCACCCAAATGATCCTTGCTTCAGTTTTAGGGTTAGAGTAGTTGCATAAGAGACTCTTACCAAATATTTCTCTTTTTGAACATGGAGAGAACTAGAGGTGGTAAGTGAGGAAGGAAGGGTGTAGGATGTGGAGCTAGAGGTATGAGACAAGGCATTCCTTTCAGTGTTCCGGACAATACACAAGTGAGCACATCGTCAGTCGCAGGACCGTCAGGCCTCTCATCGCTTGGTCGGTTGCCTGTGTGTCTCATTTCTGAAGAGCAGCGCCAATCTGTTCTTCAGTGGTTAACACACCCTGCATCCAATGGTTTTAACTCCTCATCCTCTCAGTCACGGCCACAAATGTCATCATCATCATCATTCCAAACTGAAGCAAACACGGACCAAATGTCAACCAGTTAACAGACCGCACTAGATAATCCATATTCTGAAGAGCTTTTTGATGACACAATTCATTTGGGGTCAGAAGGCATTTCAAAAGATCACGAGGCCAAAGAGGATGATTTTCTCCACTCTGGCACCCAATCGCTGATGCCCTCAGAGGAGGAGAAGGAAGCTGGTCTGTTGGCAGAAATCCCGAGTGATCAGCAGTGTCTCGTAGTGCCTGTGGCTTCTAGCCCGCAGCTTGAGGATGTAGACTGTCAGGAAGAGGAAGTCACCTGTGATGATGAGGACACTATGGATCCAATGTGGCCTTTTGAGCAGCAGTTGGTGAGAGCATCATCAGTGGAGGAGGAGGATGATGGGGTATTGTCAGTGTGGGTCCGGAAGGAGAAAGGATTTTGCACAAGTTCACTGACATTAATTCGCCAGCTATGGTCAGTGGTGGCCGCGGGAACACCACTACTAGGTTTTCACCATCGAAGAGGTCCAGGACCTGAGAAGCCTGGGCCTTTCTCGATCAAGCCTCAGATTCGCCAACCAATGTCATATGCCAGATTTGCTGTCAATGTGTCAGTAGAGGTAAGAATCTAAAGAGTTTAACCACCACGAACATGAACAGGTACATGCATGTAAAGCATGAATTGCTGTGGAGACAAAAAGAAAAAGACTTGGAGACTTGGAGAAAAAAGGCCACACAGGTCCTGGCTTCCAACCACCGTGACATCTTCTGCCTCCTCCTCTGCCACTTCAAAGCCCAAGCAGTCTTCTGCTGCCGATGTGCTGAGCAGCAGAGCAAGCACCAACCCAGTACCGATCTGGGGCCTTTTTCCCCCACTGCAACACGACTACACCTTCCCCCCTTCCACCAGTCTGACCTGTCCGTAAAGCAGCCCAGTCCGGCAGCCGACCTTCTGTGTACCCAGGTTTGGGGCATAAAAAAACACTTTCACCCCCAACCTTTCCCAAAAGCCAAAAACCTGAATGTCGGCATGCCACTTTGGCCTTGGAAATTTGCCGCTCCCTTTGGGGACACGGGGTTTTCCGCCATATCAGGCCCGAAAACCCCCCAAAATCAGCTGCTGAGCAGGCATTTCTTTCCCCAGAAAACTGTCCCTGCCCTGGCCCGCCACATTGCAAAAAGATTTTGGGCTTTGCGCATTGTGTCCAAAAGTCCATCCACTACAAAACACATAGAGGGTTTTAAGGGCTTTACATCTCACTGACTCCCCAAATGGGTGATTTTGGGTGGATAACGGGCCCTTTTGATGAGGGGTCTCGGCTACTTTTCCACACTGCTTGGGTGGTGCGAATCCAGACCCCCACCTCCGTCCAAAGAAAGCAACCCCATTCCAAATTAATGTGTCTTGGAGACTGTCAACCACAGGTAAAAGAGCGGGGGACGGCTCGTGCACTCAGACCGACAGGGCTGGGGCTAAAAGGGTGCCGGGGGGGGGGGGGGGGAAAGGGTGATGTGGGGCAACGGAAAAAATCTCCTTCTACCCTTAAGATCAGTAATTATGTACTTTCCTTCCCTGCACACTCAATAACTTGGTTGGAGAAATTCTAACATACCCAGATCTTGACTGTCTCCTAAGGAGGGCTTGAGGTCTTAGCTCACACTTCTGGCGTTCACACCCTGCTTCGGCACGACTGGCAGCACTGCAGCGTCACCTGGTCCTTCCCGTCATCCGTCTCATTGTTGACGTGGCAACATGCTGGAATTCCACCCTCCACATGCTCCAACAATTGTTGCAGCAGCAAAT
Organism: Phyllomedusa bahiana; assembly: GCA_025379985.1. Taxonomy (NCBI): domain Eukaryota; kingdom Metazoa; phylum Chordata; class Amphibia; order Anura; family Hylidae; genus Phyllomedusa; species Phyllomedusa bahiana. The sequence goes on along the minus strand of JAODAL010054785.1, from coordinate 8,851 downwards.
GCCTTTTTTTCATATGACTGTCACAGGCCTAGGGGCATGGTCGGGGAAATCGGGGTGTTGACCCCTAGAGAGTGGAGGCAGGGGAAGAATCTCGCACCATTTTTAATCACTTTTGAAGATGCCATAAAATGGTCAGTCGGATATGGCATTGCAGCATGACCATTTGGTATATTTTTACTGGAACAAGTGTTAGACCTCTGCGCAGAGGTCCGGCCGTGATGGAGGATTAGGAGGGGGGACAAGATCAAACACCAAGCCCTTTTCGCCGAGGATGTAGAAGGGCCCCCCCTTTTTTTTTTTCCCCAAATTTTTTCGGTCCCTTTTTTAGGGAGTGGGTTTCCCGGTCCAGGGGTGGGCAGGACGGCATTTCCACTACAAGTAGGCGCTAGGCTAGCCAGGGCTCGGGGATGCCAGGGTGAGGAAGTGGAGGAGGATAATCAGGGGAGGGGGGGACCCCAATGGTACCGATTTTCCCTTCGGTGGTAAGAGGTTGGCACAGATTTCAGGAGGAGGGAAGAGGCGAAAGTTTTTTGGCTAGTGCCCCCCCGACCCCAGGTTTGGGGGAAATCCCAGCAGCACTCAACATGATGCTTGGATGCTACATTCCCCGCAACATGATCCGCATCAAGGCAATAAAAAAATTAATAGCAATTACTGGGTGGCCACCCAACTTGATCCATGTTACAACCAAAAGTGAGCAATTTCCTTCCACCCACAGAAATTGACAGTAGAATTTGGGTTTTGAACGTGCTCATTGATCAAACCCAGACATCTTTTGCATTTCACAAATTTTAATGTCAGGAAACAATGACGCAATGCAGCATCAGCAAATGGCAAATAGCCGCAGGGAGGCGTGTGGGGAGAACCCCCACCCCGGAACAATTTGGCAATCAATTTTTTTCCACCCACCAACGCTGCAAGGTAGGGGACATTTAGACACACAAAAACCGCCTTAAGACCATGGTCCATGACTACCTACGGCTCAATATCGATGCTTTTGGACTTAGTCTGGACCCATTCAACTTCTGGGTAGCAAACTTGAATGGCCTGAATGGCCTGAGCTTGCTCGACACGCCATAGAAGTTTTATCCTACCCACAGCCCGTCTCTCGGGAAAATACTTTAGCACACGGCTTGTGATAACTAACGCTACCCTCTTTTTCCCCCGACAATTGGATTTTTTGACATTTATAAAAATGAAACAAGCGTCAATCTTAAACCCTTTTGTTTCCCCGGTTGCCAAGTCACTGACTACTAAACTTTTAGCCCACTCTTCTTGACAATGTGAAATACACATTTAAATCCATTGCATCTAAAGTCTGTAGTTCCTGTGCCTCCCTCCCCCTTTTCTACAAATTGTCTTCTACTGTTTCCCCAAGGGGCCTAGTTTTTCAAGTCTTAGGGCCCCTTAAATTTTAAATTTTAAAATATACCCCTTTATGATTTTGGATGTGACTGCTTACGTCTAAAACTCCTTTTACCCCAAAAACTTTTTTTTAAAAATCCCCCACCCACCCCCCAAACCCCCCTTTACAAATTTTAAAAACCCTCCCCCCCTCAACCCAATTAAATGTCTTCCCACAAAAATTTCCCTTTAATTCCAAACCTTTAAAAAAAAATCAAAACCCACTTTAAATAAAACAAAACCTAACATATATTTTTAAAACCCCCCTTTTACTCAACCCTCCTTATCGAATAAACAAATCTTCACCCCAGCTTTCCTTTCAGCCAGAGCAGTTCTCCCAAAACCCAAGAGATTCAAAGGCCCTTTCCCCCCCCCCAAGGTAAAAGGGAGATTTTGGGGAAAAAGTCATATCACCCAAATGCTTTTAAGCCCCTAAAATTATAACTTGTCTCTTAGTGACCACCGTTTAAACCCAAATCATGTAGTGATAGAATAGTCATTTTAAATTAAAAAATTTAAAAATTTGGAATGTAATTTAACTGGGGATTAAAGGGTCAGTTTCCATGTCCCGGGGCCCAAAAAAAGTTTTTTTTCTATTTTCCCAAAACCCCAACCCCCCAACACCTAAAACCCCCCAAAATTTCCAACCCCAAAACACCCCCTAAAAATAAAAAATTAAACCAAAAAAAAATTTTTCCCTAAAAACCCCCCATTTTAAAAAACCCCCCCCCATACCCCCCCCTCCCAAATTTTCCAAAATTTAAACCCCCAAAACCCTTTCCCCAAATTTCCCCATTCCCAATTTTTCCCCAACACAAACAAAATAACTTTTAAAAAAACTTTCCCCCCGCGCCACAAAATTTCCCAAAAAATCCCCAAAAATTCCCCATTCCCCCCAAAATTTTCTAAACCAACCCCCTTTCCCAAAACCCCCCATTTCACCCGGGGGGGCCCTCTGGAAAAAACCCCAAAATTTTCCCCCCCTCCCAAAAACCAAAAAGGGCCCCTTCCCAAATTCCTAAACAGCCCTTTAAAAAGGAATAAATTTTTTCCCCCTCCCCTTTACTCTTGGGTTTTTTTCATTTTTGTTCAACATATCCAGTTTACTGTTATGTATGGTAATTACAGCTTCTCCTCACCTGTATAGGTATAAAAATGAACCCGAACATCATTTCCCATTAACTTTAATGGGGTTCGCGTTTGAATCGAACCTCGAACTGACCACTACTGTTTAAAGTTCAACTCGAACTCGAACATTTTACTGTTTGCTTATCTCTTAAAAAGATGTGTGTATGGTAGTATAGTAGCAGCTTGGTTCTTCTAGGCTGCAGGCTACTCCAAAGAAATATCTTTTTAGGTTACTTTTGAAGGTTTCAAGGTGGGAAACTGATTTCTTGTTGGGTTTTAAAGAATTAGAATGCACGGGAAAAATTTTGGGAGGTGGTTGGGGAAGAAAAAACAAGAGAGAGCAGAAAAGTACCGCGAGGAGATTGCAATATTAGGTTTTGGGTAGATTAGGAAGTTTGTAATCAAAATTAATATTTGACTCATTTGCTGGGCAATGGGTAGCCAGTTGAGGGATTGTCAGAGGGGAGAGGCAGAGACTAAATTAAACGGGGCAAAGATGGGGAATCAATTGGGGGGGAGAAAGATTTTAGATGGAGCCAAGAAATTTTTTGCGATATTCTAGTAAGAATATGATGAACTAGCATTCTACCACACAATTCTAATCCTACACATTACATACCTTTTGGGAAAGTACAAGATTACTTTCTCAAGCAAAGACCACTGATAAGCATTGTTAATCCTTAAATGGGTTTTCAGGGTTGGGTTTGGTAGGGTCGGCCATCAATATGTGATGGTTGACTGCATGATAGTCCTTCAATCAGCACTTTAAAATGGGGCACCTTATCCAACCACCCATAAACAATTTCTACTTGGAAAGTTATGTGGTCAAGGCCCAAAATGATCACTTTAATTAGGAAGATCCTCTTTACCGTTAGATAGAACAATCCTACCGGTCACATGTATGTTATCTTACTATGTAGTAGGTAGCAGTGCCTTCTCTAAATGTGACTGTTGTTACTACTGGATTCACATTCACTGATGTCACCAAAGAGGATGATAGTTTGTATAGTGACATGGTGGATTAAGATCAACCCTAAATCATACTTTTATCTTGCACTGGTCAATTATTTTTATAGTCACTTGAAACAAATTATTAGGATCATTAGTTTTGTGTGACTGGGAAAGAAAAACCATTGCAACTACCAACCTTTGGGGCCCCCCTTGTATTTTAAGGTTAAAACAATCTAAAAAATTTTACAATGTATTTAAGGGGGACCAAACAGTGTTCGGGTTTGCTTCTTTGTAAGCGCAATTTTAAACGACAATAGAGTGACCAGGTCTGTGTAATTATAGTTTTCTTTCTGGTAAAAAAAAAAGGCTAGAATTTTTATTATACAGTTGTCAGTTTCATGTCCTTTACTGCTCAAAAGTTTCAGATTTCTTTGACTTGAAAGTTTTTTTTCAAGGCGGATTTAAAATTACAATCACCAATTCGGCAGAATTTATTCTAATTCCCTTGAGAAATTAGGCTCTTGAGGTTATTCAAACCAATATAAGTTCATCCAATTGTAACAGAGTTCTAAGTGTTTCAGCATGGTATAAAACAATGTAGCCTTCCATACATGAAACTTTCCTTTTCCTTAATTGTGTGCTAAAATAAATATCTCCTAACATGGATCTGTACGTGACTTATAAAACAATATGGAAGTTAAAATATGGATCTCCGTTACAGCATCCATTTTCGTGTATGCTTTGTGCACGATTCAGTCTCCATGGGTGATAATGATGAGAATTTCTATCATTCAGTGCATAACAAAAATGACCCTACAATCCAAACCACGTCATTTTTTCAATACTAGAATAAGTTTGTGTACATGTATTACTGCTCCAGAAACTGTACCCCTGTGTGCCTATTATTTTATTCAGTGACAGACTTTTTTCAGGCAAAAGATATCATGGAATTATTTTTATTTTTTACTAAAAAACAAAAATAAAATTAAGAAAACAATGAAAACCTTTTAAGTGGTGTAAAACTGCCTTTCTTATAGACCGTCAGTATTAATTATGTCCCCTTGTCTTCTTTTCCTACCATATATTTTTACTTTACGTGCCCTATTCTTCACCACTTCTCTTTTGTCCCTCTCTACTCCCCTTTTTCCCCCATTGCCCCCTTCCCCTTACAGCTCCCCCTTTTTTTTTATCTGAGTTCTTCTTCTCTCTCCTTTTTTCTTTTCTTTTTTCTCCTTTCTTTCTAGTTTCCTTCTTGCTAGATTGATTGATTTTTCAAGCACTAATTTATTTCTGTATCCAATTATTTGTTTTCTTTACAGTGATCCATGTGTATAAGGTCACTAAGATGACCAAAACGTCCTCACGACAGGTCAAAGTTGGCCCCAAGGCTTTAAGCTTTTAAAGTTTTATATTACTGTATGGAAACAAAACATTTAATATAAACCCTTTTAAACCCAACCCTATATATTTAAATTTTAAGCAAAACCACTTGTGTGCGTGAATATATATTATTTATATAAAAAATATATATATTTATATATATATATTTATATATATATATATATATATATATATTATCTGTTTAATTTCCTCATGACATCTCCAAAAAACCCATCTTATTTTAGACTTAAAGAGGTTTTCTCACCTCAGCATTTTGCAGACTTTGTAGCAGTTTTCCAGATTCAGATTCTGAAATAAAGGGGCAGGTTTCTCCTCACAGCAGGAAGTATCTTCACTCTCTGAAGATACACCCCCCCACACGAATTTTGGCATCATAAGATTCATTCTGTGTGAGCAGTGGAAAGGAGTATATTTCAGCTCTTCAGGCGTTCTAAAATGGTAAGTAAGCATGTCTGGAGAGTTGGGGCAGTCACCTTGCTTCAAGAACTCCACAAGGAATCATTGGAAGTGAGAAAGTGAACAACCTCCTAAGCTAAGTCTTACCCTTTACTGATAAGTGATCTGTAGCTGCTGTCACTTCTGTGCTATTCATTCAGGTCTCCTGCTGTGTGTATCACCTTGCCTCCAGCATGCTGATCACTGCTTTTGCTCCACTTGCCTTACTTTGGCTGCGCTGATCTCTCTCTTTTTCTGTCTCTCTCTTCCTCTCTCTCTTTCTCTCTTTCTCTCTCCCTCACTCTCTCACTCACAAAAAAAGGAAAATTAGAACAATATAGTGCCACGGAAGAAAGCACAGACTTTCCAAAAGATTACCAAACACAAAAATAAGAAAAAAATCCATGGCACTCCACAAAGAAATATGTTTCAACTCCCTCACGGAACCTTTGTCAAGCAGTGTTATAAGTGAACATATCAAGTATACTGTATATAGGAAGTAAAAAAATGTATTAATCAATATTAATTAAAAACAATAAATATCAAAGTACATGATTGTAGTTAAGTGCATAACATATTACAGTGCTATTAGCTAATTAAATATATTTGCCATATGGATAAAATGCACATTTTAACCAGGTAACAAGGGGGCAGAGAAAACATTAAACACTGATGTGTTGTAGATAAAGCTCGCAGGTAGACTGAGTTCTACTATATAAACAGCGCATGACCGAAACATTAGTAAATGGAAATCAGTATATGCATCCTTAGAAACCAAGATGCTAAGCATAGCAGTTGTGGATACCTAGCCGCAACAAACACAGCACACCACTCATGCGCACTTTGAGCAATGCGTCCAGCCATCGAAGAGTGGCCAAATGGTTAATACTCATGTAGTGCAAGAATCTACATATCTACTTAGTCCACAATAGCAAATAAGAGACTAAGGAGAGGGAAGCATAATGGTCCATCCCCAGTAAGGGAGGAGCACAATGCCTCCAAATCTAGTCCGGCACGGTCCAATCTGCATTAGCTGTCAACTTCAAAATCTCTACATACATCTACATGAGTGTACTCCAACACCTTAATATTTTATAATTTCGCCATATCCGCAATGAACCAATCATAAGCAGCATGCACTGAGCGCATACAGAGTATAAGAAAAAACACTTTTATTATAAAAATAAATCCAATTCTAGTGAGTGTAGAGGTCTCCGCCTCCTTAATTACATATTTTCAAAGTCTAAAAAGAATATTTGAAACAATGCAAAAATACAAAAACTACAAAATAATCAAATACAACATAGCAAGGCACAGAGTCCAATGCAAGCCACACATTAAAGAAGACATCATCTCATATCACAAGTAATATTAAAGTCAACATTCAGCCTAAAAATGCAAAGAATTTCATGTTACTTTAAGAGAGTGAAATGGTCATCTCCTCTTTTAGGTAAAGGGATATAATCTAAAACCATGAACCCGAGGTCATATTCAAAATGACCATAATCTTAAAAATACTTTGATACTGGAATATCTTTAAGTTTTTTTTTTTTTTTCCTATGGAGTGTCCTTGGTTATACAATCAACAAATGTTTTTTTTTTTACCAGTTTTTGGCCAGCACAACAAGCACCTCAGGTGAAATTGTACCTTTTATTTTATGCAGCACAGTTGTGTTCAAAGACCCACCTTGTACTTATATTAGGATACAGAAATTTGCTAGTAACTGCAGGTGTATTTCATAGGTGCAAAACCCACCTTTTATTATCCGTATAACTTTTAAATAGGTGTTTTTCACTTTGGCGCAGCCCAGTTTTGTTCAAAGACCCACCTTGTACTTATATTAGGATATAGAAATTTGCTAGTAACTGCAGGTGTATTTCATAGGTGCAAAACTCACCTTTTCTTATCCATATAACTTTTAAATAGGTGTTTTTCACTTTGGCGCAGCCCAGTTTTGTTCAAAGACCCACTTTGTACTTATATAAGGAAACAGACATTTTCTAGTAACTGCAGGTGTATTTCATAGGTGCAAAACCCACCTTTTCTTATCCGTATAACTTTTAAATAGCTGTTTTTCACTTTGGCGCAGCCCAGTTTTGTTCAAAGACCCACCTTGTACTTATATTAGCATACAGAAATTTGTTAGTAACTGCAGGTGTATTTCATAGGTGCAAAACCCACCTTTTATTATCCTTATATCTTTTAAATAGCTTTTTTTCACTTTGGCGCAACCCAGTTTTGTTCAAAGAACCACCTTGTACTTATATTAGCATACAGAAATTTTCTAGTAACTGCAAGGTTTTGTATTTTATAGGTGCAAAACCCACCTTTTCTTATCCTTATATCTTTTAAATAGCTGTTTTTCACTTTGGCGTAGTGCAGTTTTGTTCAAAGACCTACCTTGTACTTATATTAGGATATAGAAATTTTCTAGTAACTGCAGGTGTATTTCATAGGTGCAAAACCCACCATTTCTTATCCGTATAACTTTTAAATAGCTGTAATTTCACTTTGGTGCGCCAGTTTTGTTCAAACCACTTGAATTTAAAAGGGGTTTTTTGTTACAAAGAATTGTCTCAGTTTATGTGGACAGTAAAAAAAGCATTTTTGTAATTGGTGATACCCTTCACTTGGTTTGGGCAAAATCAGCTTCGCTGTAAAATCTTTTCTTCTATTTCTGCTGTTTGCTGGGTCAGAACTCCCCCGGGTCGATTCCTGTGCCCTAGACACGCCCCCCTGCACTGTGATTGGCTGGCTGACATTTCATTCAGCCTGTTGGGGATATGCCCCCTAGACAGAGTAACGCCCTGGCCACGCCCCTGCGCTGTGATTGGCTGTCGCACACTCTGTGTTTTACTCCCCTCTGAGCTGTTTAAAATCGATAGTGAAACCAGAGTCTGCTGGCGCTATGTACATCTCAGCTCTATGGTGATGATCTGGGCAATTACTGCCTGTTTAAAAGGGCTTTTTGCCAAGAGGTTGATTCACCTCCTCACAGGTTCAGTTTGGAACTTTGAAAAAGAAGGCGTTCTGTTCCTCAGATCGAATGGCAAGCCCCGCCTCCTTATGACGTCATCATCTGTATTGTTATAACAAAAGGATTCAACAGTGTGTCTGTATGAGCTGCTTGCATAGTACAATGAGTAGGTGATCAGCTTGGCAAGACAGAGGTTGGGAGTTCAAGTCCCCATTTTTTTTTTTTTTTTCAATTATAAATTGTACACATATGTAAATATATGAAAATATATGTGTAGACATCTATAATTTTATATATACACACCACACCACACACACACACACACACAGAAAGCTCCCCTATATAGTGTCCCATCCTCACACAGTCACACCAAGCACTTCCAACATATGTGATACAATGCATATACTCTCAGGGATGAGACATGATATAGGGGAGCTATGTATGTGTATATATATTTATATAAATAAAGAGATTTACATATATATTTTAGGCCTCACTACATATGTGTGGAATTTAGGGGGGGGGGGAAAACCCTTTTAAAAAACCCCCCCTTC
>JAODAL010054784.1:0-24398 GCA_025379985.1 Phyllomedusa bahiana | reverse complement strand
GACAAACTCAAATATATAGGGAAATCCCCGTAATCATTGGCCGCTGCCATATGCGGCATCGCCCCCCTCTGACAGGTCTGACCGGGGGTTCCCCTCAGTGCTCACGTACTACTGCCGCGGCTGCGGGGGAAGGGTGGGGGGGGGTAGACATACCAGCTCCATCAGCAGTAACCTAAGTCGGGGGTCCACTAGACAGCTTCCTTCCCCCCTAGTAGGATGTAGTCGCCAGCAGCAGCAGAAAAGGGAACCCGGGAGCGTCCCGAACCAACAGGGGGGGGCCTACTTGGCAGCCCTCCCACCCCAGTTAAAAACCGCGGGACTATGGGCGGGCCAAACGGGAGTGTGGCCGAAAATTGCCGATTTTGCAGTGGAGAAGTTTGTCCTCCCCGGCCATAGTGTGGCATCAGGGGGTTTTTCGTGCGGCGGGGGGCCATCTTTAAAGCCCAAGGAGAACCCGTTTTTCCATGGGAATGGGAACGACTGACCTTTGTCAGATGATTCAGGCGGGGATCGGCCAGGTTTTCCACACACCAATCCTTTAGGCGTCAACTCTCAGCCATGACCCCCACCCAAACTGGAGAAATGAGTCGGGTTTCAAACTACCTCCTCAGCCCCTATTCTGTCCACCACCCGCCTGGCCACACATCTGCTGACAGTTTCCCCCATCTGCCCAACAACCTTTTTACCGGGGACGGTATTGCCACCCACCCCACACTGTGTCATTTTTCCACTGCCTGACCTCATGCTGCTGCTGCGTGACCTACACACTGTGTCATTGTCCCACTGTTTGACCCCTCATCTTTGCTGCTGTGGCTGCTGGGCCTACACACGTGTCATTGTCCCCTCTGTGGCCCCTACTCCTGTTTTTTTTCCCACCTCCGGAATGTGTTTGTGCCACTGTTGCCTCATGCGCTGCTGTGGCTGCTCCCGTGACCTCCCACTGGTCTTTGTGCCACTGTCTGCCCTCATGCTGTGCTGTGGCTGCTGCTGTGACCTACAACGTGTATTGCCCCCCTTTTGGGGCCTACCCCTTTTTTTTCCCACCTCCAGCATGTCATTGTGCCACTGCCTGACCCCCGCGCTGCCCGTGACCTACACACTGTGTCATTGGCACTGCTGACCTCAGCTGCTCCTGGGGCTGCTGCCATGACTAACACCGTGTCATTGTCCCACTCTGGGCCTACCCCTTTTTTTTTTCCCCCCCCAAAAAAATGTGATTGTGCCACTGTCTGACCCATGCTGCTGCTGGGGCTGCTGCCTGCCCCCCCCTCCCACACTGTGTAAATGTGCCCCTTTCGAACTCATGCTGGCTGTGGTGCTGCTGTGACCTACACACTGGTCATTGCCCCCATTTTGTGGCCTTCCTGTTTTTGCCACCTCCAGAAGGGCTTTTGTGCCACTCCCTGCCCTCATGCTGCGCTGCCGTGACCTCACACCCCTGTCTTTGTGCCACGTCGCCTCATGCGCTCCTGTGCTGCTCCCGTGACCTACACCTGTGCTTGTCCCCTTGTGGTCCCCCGTTTTGCCACCTCCAGAATGTGATTGTGCCACTGTTGACCTCATGCGCTCCTGTGGCTGCTCCCGTGACCTACACCCAGTGTCATTGTCCCCCACTGTGGCCTACTCTTTTTTTTTCCCCACCTCCAGAAGGGCCCCATTGTGCCACGCCTGACCTCATGCTGCGGGGTTTGCCTGCCCTACAAAACTGGGGGTCATTGTGCCACTGTCTGACCCATGCTGCGCGTGGCTGCTGCTGTGACCTCACAATGTGCAATGTCCCACTCTGTGGCCTCCCTGTTTTTGCCACCTCCACAATGTGTTTTGTGCCACTGTCTGACCTCATGCTGCTGCTGGGCTGCGCCCGTGACCTACACCTGTGTCATTTGCCACTGTCTGACCTCATCTCGCTGTGGGCTCCGTGACCTACACACTGTGTTTTTGTGCCACTGTCTGACCTCATGCTGTGCGTGACCTCACACTGTGTCTTTGTGCCACTGTCTGCCCCCTCATGCTGCTGGTTTCGATGCCGTGCCCTACACACTTGTCATTGTGCCACGTCTACCTCATGGGCGCTGTGGCTGCTCCCGTGACCTCCCAACGTTTTCATTGTGCCACTGTAAACCTATTCCTGTTTTTGCCCCCCTCAAATGTTTTGGGCCATGTTGCCCTCATCTGCTGTGGCAGCGCCGTCACCTCCACACTCTGTCAAAATATTGCCACCGACTCCAGTTTTTTTTTTTCCAGCTTTCCTGGCATGATTTTTATCAGGCAACGTTCCCGCTTCTTTTTTTGGGTCATTTTGCCCTCTTAAGGCCCGGGGAATTTATGGGAAGCATTTAAGACGGGGGGGCAGTCATCTGCGGTCTACAAAACAAAATTTATGAAACCAAACCAAGCTCCCTCTGCATATTAAGCATGGCACAACGTTCAAACGCACCCTGCGGGTTTGGCACCTGGAAAAAGCTGTTTTTAAAAAGTGTTTCTCCCGAAGAAAATTTCGGAATTAAGTTTTTTTTTGGGGAAAATTCGGCGAAGTGAACAACAATTTGGAAATTCCCCCTTTTCCTAGCAAAAATGTTTCTTGCACACATTTTTTGCCTTTTTTCTGTAATACTTCCAGCTTTCTTATTATCTGAAACTAAAAATTAAAAGAGACGCATAAAAAAGCTGCACTCTTTTCTTCATTGACACAATCAATTAAAAAAATGCCAAACCTCAAATTCTAAAAACACTTAAAACCATAGAATAAATTGACTAGCTTTGGTACCTATTAAGAAAACCACAACACCTGCTGTGTAAACAACCAAATCATTAAAACCGCATATCATCACTGAAAGAAAGGCTTACACTGTTACACCTTGTAATGCCCTCAGTCAAATAGAGAAAAAATAGTACTCACCATAGGTGGTGTAGCCATAGGAGTTTTATCCTGCCCAGCAGCCAGTGTTATCTCGGAACGCACATTCAGCAATACTGGCGGGGTGATAACTGACATACGTATCCGACTTTTCCCTGACAATGTGGATCGCTTGACATTTATAAAAATGAATCAAGCGTGGATCTCTGACTATTTTTTTGCCTCGATTGCCAATGTCACTGACTAGTAAACTATAGCACGTCTTCTTGACAATGTGAAATACACATTTAAACTACACTACATCTCATGTCTGTAGTTCCTGTGCCTGCTGCTTATACAAACTTTATTCTACTGCTACCAACAGCTAGATTTACATGTCTTACGGCTGAATTTATTTTGAAATATACACTTGTATGACCTTGATGTGCACTGAATACACTGCATACACCTCTTGAAGCCCTCCAAATCTTAATTTTTTAAATGCCTCCACCTGTACTACCACCAAATGTACTAAATCCTATTGTCCTGAACCTCGATGTCTCCCATTGGCATGTTCTTGCTGCCACCAATGGTACTGCTGTCTAATCTAGTCCAGCCTACAGAGGCGTAAGTTCAAGTTCTTGGGCCCTGAAGCAAAAAGTGACCAGGACTGCCATCAGTCATCTACAAAATTGTTTCAGGGCCCCATACAGCCAAATCAAATAGTGCCCTCATCCATTGATAGTTCCTATTTTTTAACATATCAGTGGGCCCCTTTTTAATTAGGGCCCCTGACAGGAGTATTGCCCATACTGCCCTATTTGCACCCGCGCCAGTTACCATGTGCCATTTCCAATACCGGTGTCTCTTATGCGTCAAAGGGGCTTTTGGGCCCCCTCAGGATGCAGGGCACCATAGCAGCTGCTAATGCTGTACCTCCTATAGCTATACCCCTGCATGCAAACTGTCCTCATCTTTTCAGTTAGCCATTGAAAGGGATGAAGTATTTTAGCCTCTCAATTTTTTTCTGTCACTCATAGAGCCAAATTTTCTTCACTAAGTTATTCCAAGTATCCAGTTCACTGTCATGGATGGTAATTACTAGTGATGAGTGATTGTGTCAACTATCGTTATCGAGTCGATAGTCGATATCGTCAATTATCATGACGATAACCGATAGTCGATAACAGATTAAAGCCAATGACCATTAAAGTCTATGAGAGAGGAAAAACACCTTCATTCTTACACCCAAACAGGGGTGGAGAAGCTGGAATTAACATCCACAACAGTAAACTGGATACGTGCTACATCTTAGGCAAGACAATTAGGCAAGAAGAGTCACAGAAAAAACAGACTATTCACTATCCCTGTCCTGTACCACAGCATGACCCTAAAACCTGCATGACCCACAAATTAAAAAGTGCCAAAAGGCAGTTTTATTTTAAACATCATTTTAGTTGAACTGGACATTGACTATACCTGTCCTGGAACGCAGCATGACCCTTAAAACTGTCAGAACTACAGATTAAAAAAACGGAAAAAGGAGTCTTTCAACCACCAGTTTAGTTGAACAGGAGATTGACTATGCCTGTCTTGGACCGCAGCATGACCCCTAAACCTGTCTGACCCACAGATTAAAAAGTGCCAGAAAAAGGAGTCTTTGAACCACCATTTTAGTTGAACTGGACATTGACTATGCCTGCCCTGGACCACAGCTAGAGATGGGCAAATTGATTCTAACGAAGTGGAATTCGTTTATAATTTCAGGAAAACTTCGGTTCTGAATGAAGTTGAAGTTTGGGGTACTTCGGGTGAACGAAGTGTTCTTTTGATTGATAAAATGGCTATGAGCACATGGCGTTACATGGGGCAAAGCACTCTGGGAGGAAGAAGGGCATAGCCTGCATGACATGTGCAGAGATGAAGCCAATCAGAGACCGGCGGGATTCTGTGACATCACCGCACTATATAAGTCCGGGCGCGACGCTGGGAGCTTACACTCCTCTCACTGAACTGAGCAGGGAAGGTACTGCAGCGGCTGATTGTGATAGCTCTTACTGAAGAACTGATTTTTATACGGCGATTTTTGTGGGGTGTCTCAGCTTGTCTCAGAGACTGCTTCTCTTAATGTTCTATTTCTGATTTTTTGGTATTGATCTAAGTCAGTGTGCGTCACGCTGCTGATATACATTTTAATGCTTGCCAGTTTCTGTTGTATCATATAAAGAAAAGGTTTTTACAATACAATCCACTCATTTTGGCTGCTCAATTTTGCGAATTTACATCAGGGTTAATTAAGCTGGCTGTGGTGACTCAAGAACCGTTTTTTCACGCCAAAAACAAGTTACATTTTCCTGTATGCATAATTCTAAAGCAGGTTAATTACCAATTTTTCTCTTGTTGTGTATTCATAAAAAGAACAGGTTTTAAAAGTACAAACTATTAGTTTTTGGCTGCTCAATTCTTTTGCGCAATTTACTTCCATGGGTTAATTAAGCGTTGTTTTTCTGCTGTGGTGACTCCAAGAAACTGTCTTTTTCACCGCCAAAAAATACAATTTTCCTATAGCCTAATTCACAAGCGAAGGTTAATTACAATTTTTTCTCTTGTTGTGTAGTGTAGAAAACACGCAATTGTAACACGCTACAAAGCTAGTAGTTTGTGGCTGCTCAATTCTTTTGCGCAATTTACATCCAGGGGTTAATTAAGCGTTGTTCTGCAGTTGTACTCAGTAAAAGAAACTTTGTTTTTCACCGCCACAGAAGAAATTCTGTAGCATAATTCATATCCGAAGGTTAATTAAGCCTGTTTGTGCTTTTATATTCAGTAAAATACACAGAGTTTTAAACGGCACAAACAAGTAAATTTTTCCTGCCCCTTTTTGGAGCGAATTTATTCCCAAAGGGTTACCAAAACATTTTACGGGGTTCATTGGGGTAAAAAACGGGGGTTTTTTTTCCATATACAGATTTTATCAAACGTGTTGTACTTTTAGAACAAACAGTAGTCGCAGAGAGGGAGGCTTTCACCCGGAGTGGCAGAGGCACAAAAATTCCGGGCCCCAGTCGCAGAACAGCAAGGGACATCCAGCAGGTGGTCAACCGGGAGGCCACAACTGCCGCTGCATCTAGGGGCCGTGTGTTATTCAGAAACCCAAAGGGTTCTTGTTGGGTTGACTGGTCACCACTTCCCTCCCAGAACACTGACCCCCCCGAAAGGTCGGTGGGAACGTCAGACACAACCCCTTAGTTGGCAGGGCCCGGGGGAGTGGCGCCCCCTCACCTGTCCCAACCCTTTCCTGTCCCCCCGGTTCCCCAGCCAAGATCTACTTTGGGGTCTGGGCTCAGCGCCATAATGCGAGGATGAACAATTTGAAGAGGGCAGTAAGCAGCTTGGCAGTGAAGAAATGGGGCCAATATCTCCTGCTTCTTGCAGTAGGCGGCAAAGTATAGATGTGGAGAGTGGCATGGGAGGTCATGTTGTGAGGGGTCAGCCTCTGCATACCAAGACCGGTGATGAGGACAGCAGTGACGATGAAACACAAATAGATGATGATGCAGCCGACCGCACTTGGGAGCCGGGTGAGGCAAGGGCTTCATCATCGTCAGGAGAAGAGGGAGTCAGCTTGCACGTCAGGCAGTGGCGCAGCCAGCAAGTGGGTCGTGTGACCGTGAGTCAGCAGGATAGCAGCAGTGTGAGGTCGGGAGCCAAGCGGCCACGGGGTAAAAAACCCACTTCGCAGGTCCAAGAAAGTAGCGGCACAGGGGCTCAGCGAGGCAGCAGCGGCAGTAGTCACTCAGTGCGGAGCGTTGGCGGTAAAATCCGATACTCGGCGGTGTGGCAGTTCTTTGCTAAGACACCGGAGGGGCCGAATATGGGTATATGTAGAATCTGTAGGCAGAAAGTGAAGCGTGGCCAGGGAGCCAACGTTGGCACCACGGCCCTACATCAACACATGCAGCGTCACCATCCGGTGGCCTGGGAGAAACGTGATGTGGTGGTCCATCCTGCCGCCGCAGCAACATCAGCAGCAGCGCCCAGTGGCACGCATGCCATTGCAGCCAGTAAAGGCTCCACCACCACTGCAGAAGGGAGCTGTTTCTCTTATGACATCATCTCCCGGTCCAGATGCTCCTGCTCCTCTCTACTCATGGTGCCAGCAGTCGTTCAGCGAGGCGATTGCAAAGAGACAACAGTATGCGTCCAACCATCCTAAGGTGCAGAAGCTGACCGTACTCCTGTCCAAGTTGTTGGTGCTGCAGTCCCTTCCTTTTCCAAATTGTGGACTCTGCACCGTTCAGAGAACTAAGGGCTTGTGCTGAGACGAGATGTAGAGTTCCAAGCCGTAATTTCTTTTCCAAAAAGGCAGTACCAGCACTTCATAAATATGTAGAACAGAAGGTGGGCCAGTCCTTGAGCTTATCGGTTTGTTCCAAGGTGCACGGCAGCGCGGACGTCTGGAGCTGTAACTACGGTCAGGGCCAGTACATGTCCTTTACGGCCCACTGGGTGAATGTGCTTCCGGACCAGGCACACCAACAACTTGGACAGGAGAAGCCGCTTTCTCCTCCACGTTGCCAAACTGCGGCTCCTGCGCCAATGTCCGCCTCCTCCTCCTCCACCAACCAACCACCATTCTCAGCCTCCACAAGTACTGCTCCATCATACCACATGTGTAGGGCACAGCGGTGTCACGCAGTTCTACACCTGGCTTGCCTCGGCGAACGAAGTCACACAGGGGAGGAACTGCTCCGCGTCATGCTGCAAGAATTGGATGTGTGGCTTTCTCCGCGCCAACTGCAAATCGGAACCATGGTGACGGACAATGGGAGGAACAGGGTGTCCGCGCTGCACCGATCTGATTGTGAAAGGTTCCTGAAATCTTCCACCGATCTTCAGATGATTCAGAAAATGGCCAGGAAACTGTGCATGCACTTCAAACATTCTTAAAAAGCCAGGAACACCCTCCTCTAGTTGCAGCTGCAGAATGGCCTCCCCCAACACACTCTGATATGCGATGTTTCCACCAGTTGGAATTCCAGCTGCACATGTTGGACCGACTGTATGAACAGAGAAAGGCCATTAACGATTTTTTGATGATCCAGGCGGACAGGAGTACTCCCCTGTGTAACTTTGATGTCAGCCACTGGCAGCTCATGCGTGACACCTGCCGTTTGTTGAGGCCATTCGAGGAGGCCACGTTATTTGTCAGTCGCCAGGACTACGGGATGAATAACGTCATTCCACTGCTTCATGTCCTGGAACAGATGCTGAAAAATCTGTCTGGGCAGGGGACTGGAGACGTGGCGACTACATCTCGCGGCCACATGAGTCCGGTGGGGACTGAAATGGAGGAGGAGGAGGAGAAGGACATTGGAGCAGAAGCATTGTCTGGTGAAATGAGTGGATTTTCTACCCAGGTGACAAGAGAGGAGGAGCAGGAGCAGCTGGAGGAGGTAGATGGAGATGAGGAAGACAAGGCAGATGACCCGCAAGCACCGTGGCAGTATACAGTGGACATGGAGGCAGTGAGCCCCTCGAGTCACTTGTGCAGATGGCCCGCAGCATTGCTGATTTGCCTGGCTAGTGACAGACCGAATAATCAGCATCCGGCAGAGGGATGACTTCTGGCTCTCCACCCTATTGGACCCTCGCTACTGGTCCAAAATGGGAGTCTTTTTCCCAGCTATTGAGATGGAGGACAAACTTAAATACTATAGGGAAATCCTCCGTAGTCAGTTGGCCGCTGCCTATGTGCGGCATCGTCCCTCCTCTGACAGGTCTGACCGGGGGGTTCTTCAGCGTTCCCGGACTACTGCCGGGGCTGCCGGGGGAAGGTGGGGGGAGTCGGAGCAGTATCAGCTCCATCAGCAGCAATTTAAGTCTGGAGTCACTGATAAGCAGCTTCCTTCACCCGCCTAGTGAGGAGGGCAGTCGCCAGCAGCAGCAGCAGCAACAGGACCTGGAGTAGACCCTGAACCAACAGGTGGTGGTCTACTTGGAAAGCATTCTGCCACCCCAGTTAGAAGATCCGCTGGACTACTGGGCAGCCAAACTGGATGTGTGGCTGCAACTTGCGGAGTTTGCAGTGGAGAAGCTGTCCTGCCCGGCCACTAGTGTGGCATCAGAGCGGGTGTTCAGGGCGGCGGGGGCCATTGTTACCCCAAGGAGAACCCGCTTGTGGAACGACTGACCTTTGTCAAGATGAATCAGGCGTGGATCAGCCAGGATTTCCACACACCAATGCCTTAGGCGTCAGACTATATCAGCCATGAAGCCTCACCCAAACTGTGAGAAATGAGTCTGGGTTCAAACTACCTGCCTCAGCCACTATTCTGATGCCGCCACCCGCCTGATGCCACACATCTGCGGACAGTTTCTCCATCTGCCACTACCATCTTTACCAGGGACTGGTATTGCCATCCACCTCCACACTCTGTCATTGTGCCACTGTCTGACCTCATGCTGCTGCTGTGGCTGCTGCCGTGACCTCCACACTGTGTCATTGTGCCACTCTCTGACCTCATGCTGTTGCTCCTGCCGCCGTCACCTCCACTCTCTGTCATTGTGCCACTATGTGGCCTACTCCAGTTTTTGCCACCTCCAGAATGTGATTGTGCCACTTTCTGACCTCATGCTGCTGCTGTGGCTGCTGCCGGGACCTCCACACTGTGTCAATGTCCCACTCTGTGGCCTACTCCTGATTTTCCCCACCTCCAAATGCCCATTGTGCCACTGTCTGCCCTTTCATTGCTGCTGCTTTTGGCTGTTTGCCGTGCCCACCCACTGGTCTTTGTCCCAATGTCTGACCTCTTTGCGTTGCTCCTGCCCCCCGTACTCCACTCTCTGCATTGTGCCTATGGGGCCCTACTCCAGTTTTTGCCACTTCCAGAAGGTGATTGTGCATTTTTTGACCTCTGCTGCTGTTTGTGGCTGCTCCCTTTGACCCCCAACACTGTGTCATTGCCCCCCACTCGTGGCCTACTCCTGTTTTTGCCACCCCCAAAGGAATGTCATTGTGCCCGGGTCTGACCCCCGGGGTGCTGTTGTGGTTTTTTTGCCGTGACCTACCACTCTTTCATTCTGCCCCTTTTCTGACCTCATGCTGCTGCGGTGGTTTCTGCGGTGATCTCCAAAAACTGTGTCATTGTCCCACTCTGTGGCCTATTCCTGTTTTTCCCCACCTCCAGAATGTCATTGGGCCACTGTCTGCCCTCATGCTGCTGCTGTGGCTGCTGCCGGGGACCTACACATGTGTTTTGCCCCACTCGTGGCCCTACTCCTGTTTTTTCCCCCCCCAAAATTGTCTTTGTCCCACGGTCTGCCCTCATATGCGGGCTGTGGCTGTGCCGTAAACCTAAAAAAGGGTTTTTTATTGGGGAAACTGGGGGCCCCTCATGTTTTTCTGCTTGGGGGGTTGGGAAACCAAAAAAGGGGTTTTGGGGGGATGGGGACCCATGGGGGTGGGGACCTTAAAATTTTAAGGGGGGGGCCTTTGGGGTCGTTTTCCATGTGTGTGTGGTTGTTTGCCTTGCCCTCCCCAAAAGGGTTTCATTTTACCCAACTTTTTGTGGCCCCATACCCCTTTTTTTTTTGCCACCTCCGGGAATTTTTAATTGGTGCCCTGCCCTGCCCTCATTTTTGTGCTGTGGCTGCTGCCGTTAAACCTCCCGGGCCTTTGTGCCACTGTCTGCCCTCATGCTGTGCTTTGACCTACAACTATGAAATTGTAAAAAACTGCTGCCCCTTTCTGGGCGGGGGCGGGGGAAAAAAAGGGTAAAAAACCCCCAAGGGGGGTTTTCCCCAAATCTGGGGGAAATTCCTGGGTTTTTCCCAACCTCCAAAATTTTTTTTTGGTGCCACTTTTTTGGCCCCTCTGGCTGTTGTGGGGATGGGGGGATAAACACTCGGTCTTTCTGCCCTGGACCCTAAATTGTTAAGGGTGTGGTGCTGGCCCCGTGTTTCTACACTTGTTCATTGCCCCACCCCTGTCCCCTTTTCCCTGTTTTTGCCACCTCCAGAATTAAATTGTGCCACTGATGCCCTCAGGGCTGCTGGGGGGGGATCCCGGCCGTAAAACCCCCAACACTGGGTCATTGTCCCACTCTGGGGCCCCTATTTTTTGTTTTTGGGCCCCTCAGAATGTCTTTGTGCCCCCTGTTGCCCTCAGGGTTTGCTGTTTGTGGGTCCCCGTGCCAAAACCCCACTTTTTTATTGCCCCACTCTGGGCCTACTTTTGTTTTTTCCCCCCCCGGGAATGAAAATTTGTCCCACTTTTCCTGACCTAAAAAATGCGTGGGGGGGGCTGCTCCCGGGGCCCTAAAAACCCCTGTTTTAAATTGTGAAAATGGTCGGGACCTCAGGGCTGCTGTGTGGCTGTTCCCCGTGCCCTACACCCTGTGTCATTTTTGCCACTGTCTGCCCTATGCTGTCCCTTGGGGTTTGATGCCGTGCCCCTACCCACTCTGTTTTTGGGCCCAAATGTCTAAACCCCCATGTGCTGCTGGGGGTGTTTTTGCCTTGACCTCCCACCCCTGTTTTTTCCATTATCCCACTTGTGGCCTACCCCCTGTTTTTGCACCCCAAAAATTGTCATTTTTTGCCATGTCCCCCCCCTCATGCTGTGCTGTGGTTTTCCGGCCGTTCCCTACACATGTCTTTGGGCCCCCTGCCCGGGCCCCCCTCATTGCTGGGGCTTTAAATTTCACACTATTTTAAATTGTCCCAATGAAATGACCCCCTTGTGCTGTGTGGCTGCTCCCCCCGTGCCCTACACACTCTGTCTTTTGTGCCCCCTGCCCTGATTTAAAGCTGCGGCTTTGGCGGGTTTTGCCGTGCCTTCAAATGGGTCATTGTGCCACTCTGGGGGCCCTACCCTGTTTTTCCCACCCCCAATAAATGTCTTTGTGCCCTTTTGGGCCTCTTTGCTGTTGCTGTGGCTGCTTCCCGAAACCCTACCCCCCACGGGGGTCATTTTTTTTGCCACTCTGGGGCCCTTTAATCCTGTTTTTTGCCCCCTCCAAAATTTCATTGTGCCACTGCCCCTGCCCTCATGCTGCTGTGGCTGCCCCGGTCCCCCCCAACTCTGTCACTGTTTGTTGCCCCGGGCCCCTTTCAGTTTTTTTTTTTTCCAGCTGTCGCTCCCCTGATTTTTTCGGGCTATATTCCCCCTTCATTTTTTTTTGGTCAGTTTTGTCCTCTTAAGTCCCCCAGGGAATTTTAGAGTGAAGCGATTCTAAGAGCGGTGACAGTCATCTGCGTGTCATACTAAAACACAACATTGTATAAAGACAAACCAAGCTCCCTCTGCATATTTAAGCATGGCACAACGTTCACAGCCCCCTGCAGGCTCTGTGCAGCCTGGCAATAGCTGTTTTTTAACGTGATTCGTCCCAAAGTAATTCGGAACGAAGTTATTTTTTGCCGAGAAATTCGGCGAAGTGAACGAACCAAATTTCGGGAAATTCGCCCATCTCTAACCGCAGCATGACCCTTAAATGTGCATGACCCATAGATTAAAGGAAGGAGCACCTTCTCTCGTACCTCTACCTCCATGTCCTACACCCCTCTTTGCTCACTTACCACCTGCAGTTCACTTCATGTTCAGAAAGATAAAAAATTAAAAAGGTATGGAAGAGTTTTTGACAGTCTCTTATTGAAAGACGGCAAATCACAGCTATTCTTAAATCCCTTTAATTTCCAACAGCCAACTAGGATTAGAAAAAGAATTTGTTTCTATTTAAATATCTGTGAAATGCGATTTTGGTGGAAGAACTGTTAACACAAATCAACAGTGTTCTTTTCCCTTTAGTCCCCGAGATTTACATCTGCCAGTAGGACTAGCAATTGGGTAGTTTTTTAACAAACTATCATACAAATTACGATTAGCGCCAAACTGAGACGCATTGAGTGAAACAGAAGTATTAAAAAGTTATATGGGGTTAATATGGCAGCCTTGCACCATGAATCAGGCGTAATTTACTATCAAATTGTAAACACAATATGCGTACAACTGAACTCTTTGCGCCAAACTGAGACGCGCGGACTGCAATAAGAGTATTTAAATATTATATGGATTAATATGGCAGCCTTCGCACCACTGACTACAAGCGTAATTTACTAGGAAATATGTTTAACACAATATGCGCACAACTGAGCTCTTTGCGCCAAACAGACGCACGAACTTCAGTAAAACTATTTAAAAGTTATAGGGATAAGTTAAGCCGGTTTTTGGGAACACTGACATACAGTGATTGCAATAGAATTGAAAACACAGAGACAAATTCAACTGCTATCAGAGGTCTGCAGTCCAAAAAAGTGGTAGAAAACAATGCTTTTTCAATTGAAGATCACAGAACACAGTGAGCTGCAAAATATCTTCTTTTCAAATGCCTCTCCTCCTGCCGCCCCCTCTTCCTCCCACCGTGGCTGGACACACGAGTAGATATCCAGATATCCTTAAAACTTTCTCTAACTAAATAAGAAGTGAAATTCTCTAATCTAACTCTATTCTAAGCTGTAGGTAGATGGTTTCTTGTTTTAGAAGAGACTATCAGAGCTGTTAGAACAGCTATTGGTTTAAACGCAGAGAGACACGTCCTAATGTGAAGTGTGATAGACAGAGTATGAGCTCAAACAGGAAATGCAGCAGCATAGATAAAATGAGGTCACGTGATTTTTGCAGCCACTGAGATCCATGCACTGAAAAGTGGTGACATTGTACATCCTCCTCACCCCACTTGTCACGGTTCACGCCGCGGTCCCCTGCCATGGACCGCCAGCGTGTCGTGCTTTCCTAGTACTTGCCTGTCCTGTTGCTTCCTGAGGTCCTGTGTGGGCACTGTGCCTCCTAGGGCGCGCGCACGGCAGCTTCCTGCCTTTTATTGGTTTCCTGTCCTGTGCACCTTCCTCTTGACCTATGACCCCTGACTATAAGAGGAAGTTCCTGCCTTTGCTCTGGGTCAGTCCATTGCAGTCTCATGCTGAGTCTTTCCATTGAGCTCCTGCCAGTGTCTCTGGATTTAACCCCTGAGATGCTGGTCCAGTTCCTGAGTTCTACTAGAGCTCCTGACCATCACCCTGTCTGTCTTGTCTTCTGTCTCTGCACCTGTCCTGTGTCCTGCCTTGGCACCTGTTCCTTACCTGCTGTATCCTGCCGTGTCACCTGTCCTGTACCTACTTTATCCTGATGTTGTATACTGCAGTGTTCCTGCGGACATGTACGTTTAAACCTGCTCTGCATATGTTTTCCTATGTTCCTGTCTACCACCACCTGTGTTCCTGTCCTGCACCTCGGCTATCACCGCAGGTAGCCACGTCAGGGGTAGCAACCTAGGGGTCCCCGCAGCTAAGTCCGTCCCGATTTGCGGCGGGCTCTGGTGAAGACCAGGGGCCCCTTAAACTCTGCTCCCTGGCGTGGTCTCCATATACCATCTCGCCTGATCACAGAGGATCCACACCCGGATGTCAGCGGTCGGCGCTTCGGCGTACGTTGGTTGTCGCTGCACCTTTACAGAATGGACTGACCGTGGATCCCGCCGTGGTGACCTTGTCTACGTTTCTCTGCTGTTGTCTTGCCAGTCTATGTCTGTTCCGCTGGCACATGGTTCGCCCAGAGCGTCTGTCTGTACCGCTGGCTCATGGTACGCCCAGATTGTCTGACTGTCCGCTGGCTCATGATTCGCCCAGAGTGTCAGTATCCCTGTCCGCTGGCTCATGGTTCGCTGAGAGTGTCAGTATCCCTGTCCACTGGCTCATGGTTGGCCCAGAGTGTCAGTATCCCTCTCCGCTGGCTCATGGTTCACCCAGAGTGTCAGTATCCCTGTCCGCTGGCTCATGGTTCGCCCAGAGTGTCAGCATTCCTGTCCGCTGGCTCATGGTTGCCCCAGAGTGTCAGTATCCCTGTCCTGGCTCATGGTTGCCCAGAGTGTCAGATCCCTTCCGCGGCTCATGGTCCAGAGTGTCAGTATCCCTGTCGCTGGCTCATGTTCGCCAGAGTGTCAGTATCCCTGTCCTGGCTTGTTCGCCCAGAGTGTCAGTTCTGTCTGGCTCATGGTTCGCCCAGAGTGTCTGTCTTTCCGCTGGCTCATGGTTCGCCCAGAGAGTCTGTCTGTCCGCTGGCTCATGGTTCGCCCAGAGTGTCTGTCTTTCCGCTGGCTCATGGTTCGCCCAGAGTGTCTGTCTGTCCGCTGGCTCATGGTTCGTCCAGAGTGTCTGTCTGTCCCCTGGCTCATGGTTCACCCAGGTTGTCTGTCTGTCCATTGCCTAGCTCATGGTCCAGCCCAGAGCGTCTGTTGCGGGAACTTGACCTACGTGGAATGCTATTTTTGTGACTTGGAGGGGGAGGAGGGGGCTTTGAGGGGTGGGGGGTACTATCACGGATCACGCCGCGGTCCCCTGCCATGGACCGGCAGCGTGTTGTGCCTTCCTGGTACTTGCCTGTCCTGTTGCTTCCTGGTGTCCTGTGTGTGCACTGTGCCTCCTAGGCCGCGCGCGCGGCAGCTTCCTGCCTTTTATTGGTTTCCCGTCCTGTGCACCTTCCTCTTGACCTATGACCCCTGACTATAAGAGGAAGTTCCTGCCTTTGCTCTGGGTCAGTCCATTGCTGTCTCATGCTGAGTCTTTCCATTGAGCTCCTGCCAGTGTCTCTGGATTTAACCCCTGAGATGCTGGTCCAGTTCCTGTGTTCTACTAGAGCTCCTGACCATCACCCTGTCTGTCTTGTCTACTGTCTCTGCACCTGTCCTGTGTCCTGCCTTGGCACCTGTTCCTTACCTGCTGTATCCTGTCGTGTCACCTGTCCTGTACCTACTTTATCCTGATGTTGTATCCTGCAGTGTTCCTGCGGACGTGTACGTTTAAACCTGCTCTGCATATGTTTTCCTATGTTCCTGTCTTGCACCGCTTGTGTTCCTGTCCTGTACCTCGGCTGTCACAGCAGGTAGCCACGTCAGGGATAGCGACCTGGGGGTCCCCGCAGCTAAGTCCGTCCCGCTTTGCGGCGGGCTCCGGTGGAGACCAGGGGCCCCTTAGACTCCGCTCCCTGGCGTGGTCTCCATATACCATCTCGCCTGCGGTGATCACAGAGGATCAACACCCGGATGTCAGCGGAGCTGATTGGCTGGCTGCCAAAATGACAGGAAACGCTGAAAATGGCACGATAGTAATAGATTATCTGTAAGATTGTCACCTAAAATATCGCGTGATCGGCAATTTCCGATCAACCTAAAAATCGTTCCGATTTAAACTTTTGCCAATAATATCGCTCATCCCTAGTAATTACAGCTTCTCCTCACCTGTATAGGTATAAAAATTAACCCAAACATCTTCTCCCATTGACATTAATGGAGTTCGACTTGAATTGAACCTCAAACCGAACACCACTACTGTTCAAAGTTTGTCTCGAACATTTTACTATTTACTCATCTCTACTCAAGAACACATCATGAAAATCAGACCAGATCCCAATTGTTGATCCTCCCCTTATAGTATGCATTACTTTTGATCTATTTGCCAACAACACACCTCTTTACAGTTGATGGACCTTTGACCCCGGTTGTAAGTAATTAAATCATTCCCACTTAACAAGCCCTACCACCATCTGCACTAATGACAGAGCACCCACACACAGTCTCCTATATATACACATACTTCCAGTTCCTTCTTGTCAAACAACCTTTTAAGGCTAGCTGGAACAAGGAACTGAGCTGCTATTTCTCATTGTCTGATTTTACAAAAGCTTTCCTCATATGTTATAAATTCCTTAATTAATGTAAGGCACAAGACACAAATTTTAAGATCTTACCCAGATGGTAACTCTATGTCATACCCTAAATCTGGCATACTTAAATGGATGTTAGTAGTCCAGACAGTATGGGGGAAAAATGACACTTATCTATCTTTCCCTTTTGGACAAAAGCAGTGGACCCAACCATGTTATCACAGGAAATAACCTCTTCAATGAGCCATTGACCCTGCTACTGACTATACTACAGGGTAGACAAACAATGGAGGTAGCAGGTTATATTTCAAATAGTATCAAAATTTATTAAAAGTCTCATAAACACGAAACTCCAAACTGTTGCAGCATATGTGTGATACATTCACAAAATCATATTGGCGAAGGCATAACGTGGCATCTCCATTTGGAGTAAACTCATCACGCAGACGGGTGTAGCGCGAACGACGTTTCAGGAGAGACCTCCCCATTTCTCAAGCACCAAGTGACTATATAAGAATTTGCAACAGGGTACACATAAGGATTATGAATAAACTCTCAACTGTTCCAGCTTTGACCAGCTCCTCAGATAGGCTAATCCATGTTTTCACAGGAATTACCCTCTTCAATCAGCCATTGACCCTGCTACTGACTATACTGCAATTCACACAGAAGGATCATGTATAAATCTGGCGCTGACTCACAAGGTTTACCTCTGTTTTTAATAGTGTAAGATCCAACAGTATGTATAAAAGTGTCTTGCAGCACTTTTTAAATGTGTACTATTCTACGGCAAAAGTAGTCTCAGCCATGCCACTTTGAAACTGGTATGGATTTGTAGGACAGTTATACTTCAAACTTTGTACTACTTTTGTGTGACAATGCTTTGACGCATTCTAAAGCATTGTGTCTGGTGCAGATTACACAAAGCTTAGGCGTAGCACTATTCATGCATCTATAGTACATGGCTATGATAGGTTTTTATGGCTCAAAGTCACCAAAAAAATGTCGTGGCCCCGTGTATACTTGTTGTCCATAGTGCTTTCAAAAAGATCCTCCTTTCTTACATTCTTATTACAGCCAGAATAGATATGCTTATTCATTTTGTAAACTATTTTGTACAGTTTCTTGTATAGTTCTTAAAATCGTTACTTCGACATTAAAGGATTATATTGTGGGTACCTGCAACTACCATTAGAGGGCAATTACTTCATGTATACTACTTTAGATAAAATGGTGTTTTAGGATATGCCATGAAGAATGTGATAGTTGCAGTACTCACCTCTGGAGAGTCGTGCAATCCGAGCTGAGACTTTCAGGAGTTTTCAGAGGTGTGGGTCTTAGAGGTGGAAACCATGCCTATCACACTTTGATGGAATATCCCATTGATATGCCATTGAAGTGCATGGTGGGAACACCACTTTAACCTGAGTGACTATAACACCATTTTCACAGTCTTTTGAACCAAAAATGGGAATAAATAACAAAAGAGAACTGTAAGCGAAGTTTTTCCACAGGGTATTGTTGTGGACAGCAAGGAGGTAGGCAGAGGAGAGGATGTGAGTGGTAGATGTTGTACTTGTCACAGTGGCTTCACTCACCAAACCTTTCATGCTAACTCTGGCACACATTAAATAGCGGTCGGCCTTTCTGAGTCCACTGGTAGGTAAAGTTATTGTGTGTCCACAAAACATAATTACGGTACAGGGGCCTTATCTCACACTTGTGTGTATGCAATTTTAGTACACCTATTTGCACAATCCAGTAAAGTAGAAGTTCGGTGGAACTGCTGTTGGAGACACTGTACTTGGTCTTAACTTTGCTGTGTTCTGGGGAGCTCACTCAGTAGGTGTCCTGAAGTCAGGCTCATTTCAGGAACACTCCCATGTATTAGACATGACCTGAGTAGAGAATGATCTGGCCACACAATAGTGAAGGAATTCCTACTTGACAGTCTATAGTTTAAAAGTGAATAGAAACCAGCAGGAGTAATTACAGGGGAGGAGGAATTGTTTATCTCTGAGTCCTGCTGGCAGACAGCAGTACAAAGCTGGGGGCTGTGTTGCATTCTGATAGTTCTGTAAGCTGTTTATATAGTTACTCATGAGACCCAGCACAAAGTTGCATTCATGAAAATGAAGATTGCAAGTAGAGAACTTGGGAGGTTGGAGTTACACACTAATCTCACCCCATAGTGGTAACTGTGGAGGGAAGTCCTAGATTGCATTGCAGTCTGGGAGTTGTAGGACAGAGATGCTGGGGAACTACTGACAGTCCCACAAGCAGGAAGTTTCACTGTAAAAAGTGGATCTTATGGCAGATGAACAAGGAGGCCAAAGAAAAGAAAAGAAACACACAAAAGTAATGGAATAGCTTTACTTTTTAAGATAAATGCTGTTTATAATGTTTTATGAAATCGTTAAACTCTTGGATAACCCTTTTAAGGCTGCAACCATCTTGATGTAGACCAGACATGGCCGAGGATCCCCAAGTCATGAACCCCAAACTGGCCACCAGTTAACAACCAACTGCAACAGGCGGGAACAACAGGACACAGGTTACAGGACCAGTGGGCATGACCACAATGACATCGGATACCTTATGAGCTGGCATAGACACCAGGACACAGAACATGGGAACACTAGGCATGGACACAAACAAGGACACAAGATTAACAAACCTGAACTCCGGATGAGCAGACATAGACACAGGATCAGCAGGCATGAACTGAAAAAGTGACCAGGATGCAGGTAAGGACACACAATTGTCACATGTGAACACAGGGAAACATGCAAGGACACAGGTTTAACAGGCATGAACACAGGAACAATGGACATGGACACAGGTGAGAACAGACAATCACCACATATTTAAAGACATGGAAACAGGCAAGGACACTTTATCAGCATATGTGTACACATTATCCACAGACTTGGAAACAGATGAGAACACAGGATCAAAACTGGATTTGCAGACATGGACATAGGTGAGAACACACAATCACAGTGTGTATACAGTATCAACAGACATGAAAACATGTGAGAACACAGGTTCAGGACATGTGTACAATGGCTCAGCAGACAGGGACCCGGGTGAGAACACAGGATCAACATGTGTGAACATTGGATCACCAGACATGGAAACAGGCAAAGACAATGGATCAGTGTATGTGTACACACTATCCACCGACATGGAAACAGGCGAGAACACAGGATCAACACATGTGAACATTGGATCCACAGACATGGACACAAGTGAGAACACACAGTCACTGCTTGTGTGCAGTCTATTTACAACATGGAAACAGGCCAGGACACGGGATCAGCACGTGTGTACACTGGATCAGAAGACATGGACTCGGCGGATGACACAGGATTGGCAGGTATAGAAACAGGCAAAGACACATTGCTGTCTTGGGGTTCTACTAGATTCTGATCTGTCTTTCACTCCCTATATCCAATCACTTGCCCGCTCCTGTCATCTGCACCTCAAGAACATTTCCAAAATCCGTCCCTTTCTCACTGTGGAAACAGCTCAAACTCTCATTGTTGCTCTTATTCATTCTCGTCTTGACTACTGCAACTCCCTGCTTATCGGTCTCCCTCTCTGCAAACTCTCCCCTCTCCAATCTGCCCTGAATGCAGCAGCCAGGCTTGTCTTTCTTTCCAGCCGCTATACTGATGCCGCTACCCTGTGTCAGTCACTTCACTGGCTGCCCATCCAGTACAGAATACAACATAAACTCCTCACTCTCACCCATAAAGCTCTCCACAGTGCTGCACCCCCCTATATTTCCTCTCTCATCTCTGTCTACCACCCTACCTGCTCTCCACTCTACTGATGATATCAGATTACATTCCTCAATCATCCGAACCTCCCATGTCCGTCTCAAAGATTTCACAGGTGCAGCACCAGTTCTCTGGAACATGCTACCGCGGGCGATCAGGCACACTTACAACCCTTATAGTTTTAAGAGAGCCCTAAGAACACATACTCTCAGTCTGGTCTACCAAAATCCCTAATTGCTAACCCCCACCTGCTAGCACACTTATCTATCACTCCCAACACTAGGGCACTCACAGGCACTTATCTGTATATAGATGTACTGCCAGGGTGGCAGGTTCACCCAACTTTTATGTAAACCACCTTCTATTTATGTAACATGGCTGGACCTAGCACTTCTCACCTTTCATCTCCCCCAAACACCTTCATAGATTATAAGCTCTTGTGAGCAGGGTCCTCACACCTTGTGTCTCATCTGTAAGTTCTTTTAATGTGTAATGTCTGTACGTATACCCTCTAAATTGTAAAGTGCTGTGGAATATGTTGGCGCTATATAAAGATTATTATGATTATTATTATTGCAGTAGAAGAATAATTACCGTACAGTCAAGATGAAGGCAGAATCCAGAAGTAGGCTAGGTCAATACAAGAAGACTGCTAGAACTCAAAACAAACCAGGAGTAACATCTTGAAAAAGTATTTTAATCAAACTTGGATCAGGAACAGCTCCAGGAACACGAGGCAGAATCCATGGAATGTAAGCATTAGGAAAACAAACATTTTCTATGCTGAGCAGAAAATAAGGGAGGTTGCTGGCTTATATACCTCCACATTAAAGGCCCAGCTGTAGGGACAAGTTTCAGAATCCAGGGAGTTAACTGTCACTTTGCTGGGGAAACCAAAGCAACAAACCAAAACACCAGGATCAAAAGGCATGCTGCAGCAGAGAAGACACTACAGATTATGACAAGCAGACCTGCAATATGCGTTGTATCCCATGTTTCTCACCAATTATCTGTCTTTGATATGCAATTTATAAAGAGTCTCAGCCAGACCCTTCAGCCCTTCCTCCTTCTCATGTCACAAGAGGACAGCTAATTATACGCAGAGAATAATGTTGAGGAACATAAGTAATGTCATAACTCCTCACAGGAGCCTGAAAATATGACTACCACTAAAGTCATGTAAACCACTAAAGTCATATAAGCTAAATTTTATTAATTATAAACTATATCAAATTAAATAATATAAAAACTAATATAAAATTAAATTATATACAATTAATATGAAATTATATAAGATAAAATTAATCTAAAATTATATAGTATAAAATGAATATAAAATTAAATCATAAAAAAATTAATATAAAATTACATAGTATAAAATTCTCAAACCAATACAGCATCTATGATAAAACCTATTCTCAATCGGGTAGTTACGAAGTTATCGTAGTATTATCAGTGATAACAAACACATCACAGAAGGCTAAAAGGGAGGTGTCCCTGATATAAATGGTGACATGTATAATTTTTGGCGCTTAGAAGCCAATTTTTATGTGCATAATAATAGTGTAGAATGTGCCTGAATCTATGAACCCGATCTACTGTGGGTCATAAAACAGGCGCATTCTAGCACATAAACGACAATTTGGGCTCAGGTAAACCACTTTGAAAGTGGTTTACTTGTTCCAGCAGTATTGCGCCTGGATTTTCCTCACTGAAGCTATAAATGTGTAGCTTTGTACGGTTCTAGTTCGACACACCTCCAGCACACCCCCCAATCTCAGACACATTACAAAGTGCCACAGGCGCTCTGTAATGCACCTAATATCAGAGTTTTGCCATTTTAAAAATATAGTGTCCCCCATAGGGTCAGCACCCGTCAATAACCAATTACCGGCACGCTGGCCCTTTATATGTCAGGGAGCAGGTGCGCATGCACCCTAGAGAGTGGGAGCGCAAGCACCAACTGGCAGAGGAGTGCGGAATAGCAGGAGCATGGCTAGGTGAGTTTCTGCCGGCAGTTTCTCGCCCTGAGGAACCTCAGCACCAACTCATGGTCCAAGATGTTGTCCTCCGGCTCTTATGACCTTTCTTCTGGCCTGAATCCTTTCCAGTTGATAAGAAAGTGTTGTCTCCCCCTGATCGTCTTCATAGCCAAGATGTTCTTTACCGCAAAGATGTTGGTGAAATCAGCTTCAGGAGAAGGGGAGACGACTTTCCAAGAGAAACAGTTCAGGACTATTGGTTTCAGCAGGGAGACGTGGAAAGAGTTCAGGATGCGCATAGTAGACGGAAGCCGGAGCTTATAGGCCACTGGATTGATGCGCCTAAGTATCTCAAGTGGTCCCAGGTAGCGGGGACCCAGTTTGTAGATCGGGATCTTGAGCTGAATGTATCTGGCTGATAGCTACACCTTGTCACTGGGGGAGGTCTTTTTCTCTTGTCCGCCTGTGCCTTCATGTGAACAGATGCCCGGTGCAGAGACTGGCATGCCCGATCCCATGGATGACATATCCTGGACCACTGCATCCACAGCAGGAGTCTCAGAACAAGAAGACATAGGGAGTGGTGGGCGGGGATGATGGCTACATACGATGTAGAAGGGAGAGGCGTCAGCAGACTGTGAGTCCAGGGAATTGTATGAAAACTCTTTCCAAGGTAGCAAGCTGAACCAGTCGTCTTGACGTGCAGAGATGATGTGGCACAAGTAGTTCCCCAGAACCTGGTTGTCTCTTCCTATTTTGACATTTGTCTGCAAGCGGTAGGCCAAGAAAAAGTCCAGCTTCACCTGCAGCTGGGAGCAGTGTGTAGGCCAGAACCTCAAAATGAACTAGACCCCCATGGTCCGAGACAATATGCCAGGGAAGTCTGTGAAAACGGAAGATATGTAGAAAAAAGATGTTGGTGAGGCGTGGAGCAGAGGATAAACCAAGGGAGCGAAATGTAACATTTTATAAATCGATCAGTGACCACTCAGAAAACGGTATTAACAGAGGAGGGAGGAAGACCGGTTAGGAAATACATCACCACATGAGACCAAGAAGTATTGGGAATCGGCAGAGGTTGCAGCAGGCCAGCCAGTTTGTGGCAAAGGCGTTTTGGCGCGGGCACATGTGGTACAAGACTCTACGAATTCCTTAATGTCCTTAGCGAGATCTGGCCACCAAGAGAAATGGGAGATTAGTTGAAAGGATTTACAAGCACTGGGGTGCCCGGCCCCCAGAGACCAATGCTGCCATTTCAGAATTTTCTTCTGGAGCTCAGGACGCACATACATTTTACCTGGGGTAATGCTTATGAGGTCAATGGGAGCTGTGGAGACCAGGCGTTCGTGAGACACAATTTGCTGTGGGGTTATTTATTCTCCAAACACATTGGAAGTACGAGAGAGAAAGCATCAACCTTGATATTCTTCTCTGTGGGATGGAAATGAAACAGGAAGTTGAATTGCAAGAACAACAGGGACCATCTGGCTTAACGGGGATTCAGACGTCGGGTCATCTGAAGGTACAGGAGATTTTTTTGGTCGGTGGTGCCTTTCTTCCAATCCCAGTTTGATAGCCAGAAACTCCTGATCACCGATTGTGTAATTCTTTTCCGCTGGAGAGAAAGTCTTGGAAAAGAAACCGCACATGAGGGTTTTGCCTTTAGGAGTTTTTTGTGTCAGGACCACCCAAGCTCCCACGAAAGAGGCATCAACCTCTAAGGAGAAAGGTCTCTCAGTATCAGGTCGGGATATAACAGGTGCAGAGGCAAAGGCCAACTTTAATTTAGAGAAGGCCATAGTTTTGGGTTGCCGTTATTCTTGGTGAGCACCACGATTGGAGCCACCAGCGTAGAGAAATGTGGAATAAATTGTAGTAGTTGGTGAAATACAGAAACCGTTGTATGGCCCGTAAACCAACAGGTCATGGGCCCTGTAAAATGGCTGACAACTTTGCAGGGTCCATCTGTAAGCCTATGTCTGAGATAATGTCTGAGATAATGTACCCAAGAAACAAAAAACTGGTCTATTGGAAGAAATACTTCTCCAACTTGGCGTACAAGCGGTTACTGCTAA
>JAODAL010054783.1:0-24399 GCA_025379985.1 Phyllomedusa bahiana | reverse complement strand
TTCATGCCGCACGGGGCTGGGGGCCCAAATTTCAGTGCGCCGCTCTTTTCCATAGACTACAATGGGAAAAAGGGTAGCTCCCCGCCCTGATTGACTTGGGATAGCCAAGCCCCCCCCCTGCTCGGGGGCCAATCGGGGCCTCTTTTCGAAATTTTTACTGTATTTTGAACTGTCCCGCCCCTTTGATTTTGATTGGTCAATATTCTCCAAAGGTTATAAGGGGGACCACTGTGGGCTCCTATTCTGTTTTGGTTCAAAAAACTCCTCCATAGGATATAAATTGGGTCTTTGCCCCCTCCTATTCTGATTGGGGCGGCTTCGGGGCCGGCAATGAGAAGCCTTAAAACCAATTTTTAAATTATTTTTTTTTCCCCCGGAAATTCTCTCTTAATTGCAATTCCCTATGTGCCGGGTCTCGGCAACAAAGGGCTTTGTTGGGGGGATTTAAGGCTTTATTTTTTAAAGAAGGTTTAAAGCGCTTTATCTAAAAAATGTTTTACCTTAAAAAAAAAAATTAAATTTTTTTTTTCATACTCCATCCCGGGGAAAACCGGCGCTGGGGGGCCCCAAAATTTTGGGCTTTTGCCCCGATTCTCTCCTTTGGACTACAATGGGAAATAGCTCTTTTTGGGCCTTTTTTTTACTGTTTTTTTGAACTTTTCCCCGCCTTGGATTTTGATTGGGTTCAAAATTTTTCCCATTGGGCTTTATTGGGTCTTTGTGGGGCTCCAAATTCGAGGGGCCCGGGAGATAGAAAAAAGCCCCCGCTAGTCAACCAATCAGCTCTTTTCTGCTTTTTTTACGGGTATTTTGAACTGCCCCGGGGCGTTGATTCTGTTTGGGTCAATCTTTCCCCCCAAATGGGTTTTTTTTTTTTTTTGGGAAATTCAAGAAACATTTTTTTTAAGGGAATGGTTGAACATGAAACCCAAATCAGAGCACAACCCAGATCAGTTTAAAAGGTGGTAATTTACATAATAGACATGGGGCAATAAATAGGTTTTGACAGGGTACCTTTTTTTTATTGTCGGACCGTAAGGTCTACAGAGGTAATAATTAGTGAAAGATGGGGTGTACATATTTCAAAAAACCCATACCCCCATGAAGAAAAAGAGTGGGCCTGTCCTTTTTCTCTGGTCTGGGCTTATGTCGAGATACACTCCCCCGAGACCCAGTAGTGGGAGAAAAACAAACCCTGGATGACGGAAGAAGTTTCCAACTGGGGGGGTAAAAACCCTAGATGTCACCCATGGGAAACAGATGAGGAGGGGAAAAACCGGTGATCAAATCTTGGTTTATATGATCATAGTGCCCATAACTAGAAAAAAAATCAATTATAACATACAAAAGCCTTTTAGAACAGGGGCCCTTGAAAACATATTAGAATTTGGAAAAAAAGGGGAAAAGGAGGGGGGAGGGGGGGGACACCGGGAACCGCTGACTACGGGGGGCACAGAAAGGGTGGTTGTTCAGAAAAATCGGGTGAATGCAGAGGCAAGTTGGGGGGAGTGTCTTTAAAGAGAGTTTTGTAAGGGGGACTTACAAAAATTTAAAACCAACTTTTCCAGACGCTCAAGAAACGTTTCCCCCCTGTTAAGTAAACTCGTTACGCACTCCCCCCATTCAAACCAAACCATATGTCCCTTTTCCTTGTCCCAAATTTCTGCAGTGGAGGGGGGCTGGGGTGGATCCCCAAAAATTCTGGGGATAACTGTTTTTGGGCCACTTTTAAAAATAGGGGCTGAGATCAGGGGGGTTTTCAACACCCGGGGTGGCAAGTGAATGTAAAAAAGGGAAAAGTGGGACCGCGGGGTAAATTACGCAGCGGGTTTAATTTTCCCTTTTCAGACGAATACCCGCAAGGGTGGTATGGAGGAACCCCCCCCCAAAAATGTAAAGGGGGGGGGGGGGGGTTTTCCCCCCCAATTTCTTTTTGGAAATTTTCCAAAAGGTTTGTGGGGTTTTACTCCCTGGATAAATGGAATGTAAGGGGGGGGGCCCCCCCGTACCACGGGTAAAATTTTTTGTAATTCATTTCCTGAATTTTTGGCCCAAAAACAGGGGGTCTTATGTACCCAAGGAAAAAAATTTTTTCCCATTTCTTCAAACCGAGAGGGGCCTGGACAAATCCCTTTCCCATGCTTTTTTGAAATGAGAGTTGTAAGGGGCTAGGGGGGCATTTAAAGGGGCCAAAAATCTTCGAGGGGGGCGTTTTGGGGCAGAGTGAACCCTTTAAAAACACCCACGTCTAAAAGGGGCTTAAGAGGTCTTTTAGGGATAGAATGGGCCTTATTTGAGGAGTAAAAACTTTGAAAATTGATAGGTTTAATCTGGAAAAACGATTGAGGAAAAAGTCTGAGAAAAGGGTAGAGTAAAAGCGAAAGTGTAAACCCCACAAAGGTCTCCCTTTGTCAAAAAGCTTCTAGCTCCCCGGAAAATCGCTGAGGCCCGCGTACCGTAGCTCATCAGTTTAAGAGGGGGGTTTCCCCGGGGCTAATGGGGGTGAGGGGGCCCCCCCGGGGAGGGGATGGCATAAAGGGGGGGAAGGCCCTACAAAATCCTTAAAAAAAATGTTTGATTTAAAAAGGGGGGAAAGAGGGGCAAAAGTTTTTCCTTGGGGAAAATTAAGGAGGGACGGGGGGGCCCATGGCAGGGTGCCCCCAGGGGTGGCCATGTGGGGGGGATTCCTCTGAACCCAGCATTTACCCTTTTCGCACCGGGGAAAAGCAATCTAGGTTTCCCTGAAAACCACAGGGGGCAAATAAAGGAAAGTTTGGGAAAAGTTGGGCAGGAGAGGCCGCCCTCCAGACGTGGTCGCTTCAGAAGGGTCTCTAGATATCCGAGAGGGGGCTTCCCCGCCCACAAAAAAGGGTAGTGATTGTATTCAGGGAACTAAAGAACAAATTTAAGGGAGTTGGAGGGGAAAACTCCCGGGGAAAAGAAAAGGGCGGCTGAGGGAGAAAATTCATTTTTAAGATTTTTTATGGGGCCCAACCCAGGAAAGTTTTTTGGGGCCCCCACCCAAAACAGGTCTCCCTGGTTTCAAATTGGAGGAGAGGGAAAAATTTAAGTTCGAAGGTTTTATTCAGATCTGGGGGTTATAAACCCCCCCAAAATATTTAAAGCGATGTTTTTGGGGCCCCGGAAAAGGGAGTAGTTTTTCTTTCAGGGGGCCCGGGAGATTCTCCTGGGGGAGATTAAGGCTAAGCGCCACACTCTTAGACATTTTTGATTTTAGGTTTGCTTACAAAGCCAAAGTCCCAAAGGGCCCCAAAGGGAAACGGATGGTAAGAGATGGGGAGGTTTTTCGGGTTATGTAAAAAGGGGCAGATCACCCCCAAATTGCAGAGCATTTTTTTGGGGGCCAGGTCCAATTTGTGGGCCCCTTGGATTGGTCTCGGGGCGAATGTTTTCTCAATAAATGCTCAATAAAAAAGGGCTTTATAAGAGGGGGAAAGAGGAAAAACCCCCCCCCCTTGGGTACCATTTCCAAAAAAACAAAGGGAGCCGAAAAAGGATCCTTTTTACTCAAAATTTTTTGCCCCTTTGAGGGGAACGTAAAATGCAAAAAATTTTTGCAGGAGAATCAGACCTATACCAATACTTTAAAACCCCCCCTTCTAGAAAGGGCCAAGCGACACGTCAAAAAAGCTTTCTCCACGTCCAGTGAGGCAAACAGGGATTTCTTGGATTTTGGGGCCCGAAGTGGATAATAAAAAATGTTTTTAGTGTGTTTTCCTCGCTTCCCGCCCAAGGAATAAATCCCATTTGGGTCCGAAGGGGATCACTTCACAAAAGAATGGGTTCCCCCTTTAAGGGCTTTTAATTTGGCAAAAATTTGGGCCGTGTTTTTTAGGGAGAAAAGGTCGGTGGGTTTTGGGGCAAAACTGGGATCTTTGCCGCCCTTAGGGATCACTGTTATATAGGCCCCTCAGGAAAACGGGGTAAAAAGTCGACCAGCCGGAAACTGAAACAAAGGCAGTCAAAATTAGGGTCTCCCAATGTTCCTCCCACATATCCTTATAGAAACCTTGCCGAAAAATCCATCCGGCCCGGGGGGCTTTTCCCCAGTGGGGGAGAGCAGCGATTTCCCAAATTTGGGACCCTCTTCCCAAAGGGGGGGATCTTCAAGAAAATTTAAAAGAATGTGTTGGGTATGGAGGGGGGCAAGGGTTTTCGGGGAAGGAAAAACGGGAAAAGGGGGGTAGTCCCGGGGGGTTTGTGGGGGTTTCCAACCACTTTGGGGGAAAAGTTTAATATAATTTCGATTAATACCCGGGGGAAACTTCGAGAATTTCCTCTGCTTAAACCCAATCTCCCGTCCGAAAATCTTAATCTGGGGAAAAACCAAATAGAAGGCTCTCTTTTTCCCTCATTTGCTCGAGCTAAGTATTTACTTGGTTTTTTAAACTCCAAGAATAGGGAAAAACGCACATAGCTGACATACCCTCCGTTTTGTTTTTTTTCCATTAAAAAGAGTATTTCTTTGCCGTAATTGGTCAACTCCCTCATTTTCAGAGTCTGCACCAGAGGTTTTAAAGGGAAGACTCAACCAAAACTGGGCCGGGGCCAAGGGGGGGACCCGCATTTTATGGCAAAATTCCCTTTTTAGCCTGGGGCACCTTTGTTTCCCAATAGGGACACCTCCAGGGGGGGCACTTCAGCACCCCCCCTCCCATCTAACCTGAGGGGATTTTTGGGATCCCCCTGATGCACAACTGAAAATTCACGGGGTTTGGGGGGATTTGATTTCCCGGCAAGACAGAGAGTGTCTTGCTTTAAGAAAATTCGTTCGGGCCCCCAAGGAAAAATGAGGAGCTAAAAAGGGTTGGGAAGGGGCGAGGGGGTTTCACAAATCCCGGAGCTTGATCAGAGGGGGCAATATTTTGCCTATTCGGGTTGTCAAAAAGCCCGAGAGAGAAAGAGTGCTGGAGGAAGATGTAATCGATTCAACTATGGGATTGTTTTGGGGGAAAAAAGGAGAAAAAAAGAGAAATCTTTGTCATGGGATTTCATCAGTCTCCAACATCGGGGAGGGCATGTTGTGGAGCAGAGCTTTGAACTTTTTTAAAGGGAAAAGGATGGGATTGAGGAAAAACCAGGGAGGTATCTAAAGGGGGGTGGATTCCATGTTAAGTCTCCGCAAAAGAATGATCTACCCTGGGGGCGAAACAGTCAAGGGTTTTAGGGTTTTGACTAGAAAGGGTATTTTGGTTGGGCATTGGGGGCGTAGATATTAGTATTTGTAAGGAGTCCCTGTAGGGGTTTCACTTTACCCAAAGGGTTTTCTCTCGGGGTCTTCATCTGTAAAAACATCTAAATATTGAGCCGGAAGCGACTTGTGGAGGAAAAATTGGGAACTCCCTTTTTTCCCTTTTTGGGAAAGGGGTTACTGCCCATGGTTTAACCCGGCAGGGAAGTAGCGATTATGGAAGGGTTTTAGGTGGAACCAGAGGCAGAAAGTTCTCCTGGAAAGGGATACTATATGCGCTTTTTGCTTATTTGGGGGGAGTACAGGATCTGTGAACTCTTTTCGAAAGAGTTAAATCCCTTAAAAATTAAGGGATGCAATTTGATAAAATTTTGGGATAGGGGAGGGTTAAAACATAAAGAAGCTTTTGGGTTTACCCCCACACAAGAACCGCAAAAGAAAATGAAACCCGGCCCCCTGGGGGACTGGAGGGGGGGGGAGGAAAGGAAATGGGGAAAAAAAGAACCAAAAAAGGGCCCAAAACCCAAAGGCCAAAGCAAAAGTAAAAAAAAGGGAGGGGTATAGGGGGTGCAGCAGCCCCCGAGAGGTCTGGGCTCGAGGGCATTTGGGGAAACCCAAGGGTTTGGGCCCAACCAAAATATTTTGAGCATTAAAACCTTTTATAAACACACCAAAAAAACCCAAAACCGACGCAAAGGGGGTTGATTTTTAATGGCAGTGTCCCTTTGGGATTAAAAAGAGAAGAAAGGGGAAAGGGGGGGGGGGGGAAAGGGGAAAAGAGAGGCAGGGAAAAGAAGAGGAGAAGGGGAAAGGGGGAAGGATAAGAGAAAGGGCAAAGGAAAGGGGAAAGCGTTTTGAAAGCGTAAAATTTCTGTGGGAAAAAAATTCAGAGGTTTAACCCCAATAAAACATGGGGACCAAAAATGCCGGGAAATCAAAGAAAAAACCCTCACAAATGGTTGACCTGAAGTGAAAATGGGAACCCCCATCGATAGGGAAAATTTCTGCGCTGTAGGGGCGGGGGAGGGGGCGGGTTTAAAGTGCTGGGGAGCATGGGGTAGGGAAAGTCTTGAGAGGTCGGGAAAAAATCAATTTTCGCCAAACCTTGAAAAATGGTTTTCAAAGAGGCAGGCTTTCCGCATTTAAACTCTTCCTTTAAGGTGTAATTTATGTAAACCTACAAAAACAAACCCTAGGGCATCTGGATCCTGGCTCTGAGGGGGGAAAAGCCCTATGCGGGTCGGTTTTGAACTCGATAAAGGTTTTCCCAACGGACGGGGGCCCAAAAAAATTTTAATTTAAAATTTTTTTTGGGCAATGTTGGGGATCATTCCATGTACGGGGCGGGGTTCAGGGAGGCTGTGGTACGTATATTTTTCCCCCCCTTTTTGCGGGTTTTTAAAGTCCCTCTTTGCGCTTCAAGGAGATTTTGACGTTTTAGAACGCTCGGCCATTGACGCTTTTTCCCCGAGCAAAAAAGTTTTTAGATTTGGGAGAGGTTCCCCGTCTTTTTTCCAGCTGGCCCGAACTCTTTCTTGGGGGGATGCACGGCGGGCTTTACAGGGTTTTTAAATTTTTGCGGGCCATTTCCCCTTGGAAAGGGCGGGGGGCCCATCTGCTTTATGTCCCCCTTTAGAGGGGGGGGGAAAAAGGGGGCCCTTTTTAGCTCCGGATAAAGCAAGGGGATGAAGTGGGGGGGCATCGGAGGAGGTTTAAAGGGCGAGGCCAAGTAGTGGGTCGCAGGACTCATCGAAGGCGGGGAGGGGAGTCTGACGCCCAAAGGTCTTTGGGCATCTGATCCGAAATTCCCCCCCATGTAGGGGAAGGGAGGGTTTCTGTTCCAGAAAGTGGCGAATGCTGCCCCCTAACACCGCATCCCCCGGGCCGACGGTGGGGTTCGGGCCGGGAGGCGGGGTATTTCGCCAAAAAAAAGGGGTTTAAAAGGGCCCCTTCATACTGTGCCCTTGTTTCTGAGAGAGAACTTTACTTTCAATTATCCAATATGGACACTATCACCTGTCATGGACTGAACTAATGTGAACAGCGGGGCTGTGGAGTTGGAGTCACAGAGTCCTTTTCCCATTTTGGCAGGATCGGGAGTCTTTATAAAAAAGGGCCAACTTTCCCACTACCAAAATATTTTAATTTTAAATTTTGGGACAGCCCAAAGGGGGGGTGCCAAGAGGGGAAGCGAAATTGGGTCTTGCCAGTGTTTTTTTTGGGGTTTCCCCTATTTTTTCACCTCATCCATGAGGATTTAATTTTGAAAAAATATTTGGATGACATGGAGCAGGCAGAGTTGGGGGCAGGGGAAAAGGGAAACAGCTTAACCAATTTCAGCAAAATGTTTTACATTTCTTTCAAAGAAAAAAGAAAATGAAGGTTCCCTCGACCTGGGCTTGCCTGAGGGAATTTTATTTTTACCCCCAGAAAAGTTAGTTTGGGCCCCTGAGGCACCCCGGGTTCCACCAACCCCCAAATTAAGTATAGAGAGGGCCTTTTTCTAGGGGGGGGAAATAAAGATTTAAAATGTGGTTTTGGGTACTTTTTCCCGAAATAATTTTAGAACCCACAAATGTTATTCAGATTGTTTTTTTTTTGAAAAAGTGTTCTAAAAATCGTAACCAATTTAAAAATATTTTTATCGACCCAAACAAAAGGGTAACAATTTTTAAAAATTTTGACTTTCCCGGGCCCATATTTTTACCCTCCATTTTCAATTTTTCCATGCAAAACTTCCCATCATTTTATAGGAAAATCATCTTGCCTTTTTACACATAAAATTTTACCCTTTAAATATTTAGCATCTGCCCTTTGTTTTGGGAGATTCTTGTCATGTAACTTGCATTTTTTTACTGTTTTGGGGTTTTGGGGTTGGGAAAAAGGGATTTTCTTTCTACAAATTCCCAAACCCGGGTTTTCACATTCCCCCAATAAATCAGTATATTGTTAGGGCTGATTTCCCCAAACCAAAAAAGGGCACTGATTCAAGCAGCCCGTGAAAATTCCCAAGAAAAGAGACACAGCATCATCCAGCTCACGATACGTTTCTGGGCCAAGAAAATTCCAAACTGCATCAGTGAGGCCAACGCTGGAAAAATTTATATATGAGTGCTAAAATTTATTTTCTATAAATCGGTAGTCTCATTTTATAAAGCTGTAGTGGAGGGGTGATGTGGGCCTGAAAGGGTCACTGTTTAAAAACATTTTAAATTTTATTTGTCAGGTAAATTCTACCTTTTTAAATTGATTTTTTTTGTATCAAAAAGGTGATGCCTGATGTTACCATTTTATTAAAATAAATTTATATTAAACGTGCCCTGTATGGGGAAATCAGGGAGTCGGAGGGGAAAATTTCGGAGTTAGAGTTTTGGGCCCCTTTCGCACACCCCTGATGAACAGAATTTAAAAAAAAGGTTAAATATATTTATTTTACATATTTTTATGAGGTGGTTAGAGATATACATTAGTAATTTTGTGTTGTTGGCGATATATCCCATGTGTTGAATTTTTTTTCTGTTTTTTTGTTGGGTTTGCGGTTAAACAGACTAATTTCCTAGAAATTTTAAAACATTTTTCACATTCTGTGCGATTCCCCAAACAAAGCCCCAATTTTTTTGAAAATTTTGTTTTTTTTAAGAAATAATTTTTCCCTCCTGAGTGATTCTCTCATTTTTAAAAACATTTTGATTTCTTTTTTTAAAAGTTTTCCCCACATTCTGAACATGAATATGGCTTCACCCCTGTGTGAATTCTTCCATGAAAAATGTTTTGACTTTCTGCAAAGATTTCCCACTTTTCTGAACATGAAAAAGGCTTCACTCCTGTGTGAATTCTCATGTGTGCAATTTGATTTGATTTATGTGTAAAACATTTCCCACATTCTGAACATAAAAAAGGCGTCTCTCCTGTATGAATACTTTTATGTATAATGAGATGTGAATTAAATGGAAAAGATTTCCCACATTCTGAACATGAACATGACTTCTCTCCTGTGTGAATTCTCTCATGTGTTATAAGTTTTGATTTCTCTGTAAAAGATTTCCCACATTCTGAACAAGAAAAA
Source organism: Phyllomedusa bahiana (assembly GCA_025379985.1). Lineage (NCBI taxonomy): Eukaryota > Metazoa > Chordata > Amphibia > Anura > Hylidae > Phyllomedusa > Phyllomedusa bahiana. The sequence continues at coordinate 15,121 of JAODAL010054783.1, read as the reverse complement.
GGCTTCACTCCTGTGTGAATTCTCTCATGTGTAATGAGACGTGATTTAAATTGAAAATATTTCCCACATTCTAAACATGAATATGACTTCTCTCCTGTGTGAATTCTCTTGTGTGTAACTAGATGTGATTTTTTTCTAAACCGCTTCCCACATTCCAACCTTGAATTTGGCTTCTTCCTGCTGTGAATGCTTCTGTGAGTAACAAGATTCGAGTGTCTTGTAAACACTTGACCACATGGAAACCTTTTCCCCTGCTTTTGGCCTGTACTCGTGTTAACCGTCTGTGGTGGGTTAGGAGAAGGTTCTTCATGACTGGTTGGATTATACGAGAGGTCTGCACTTGTAATAACCATCAGTGGTGGGTCAGGAGAAGGTTCCTCTTGATTGGGGGGATTAATCAACAGGTCTGTACTGTGATGTCCTGGATGTACATTAAAGGTATTGTGGTTTTCTCCTGAAGAGTGCTGCATGATATCTTCTTCTACTTTATAAATTAGTGAGCACATACCGTCTCCTTCAGAAATCTTAAGGAATTCTTCTGTTAAAATTAAAAATATGTTTTAACGATTTTGGTTTTTCAAACCACAAGAGAGAAACATTTTAAACATTCCTTTTATGCTGGGAAAACTCACACAGTTTGTATTAAGTTAGTTTGGGCAAAGCCAGAGATGGATCCAGAAGGACCACTTAACATGATCACTTCTTACTTCTCACATCGTGTAGCTCATGCAGGAATCCCCAGTGGTGTGCTAGCTTGCTAGGTATGTTAGGTGTGATAGGCTGTCTGGACACATAACATTAATTGCTGTTATGAGTAAAATTGACGAATATGAGATTTGCTACATAGGAGCAGATCACCCCCAAAATGACCCAGGGTGACCAAACATTGGTCTAAAACAACACCAAACACTCAATCGTATGGGGCCCCGGAGCAGAGAGATGTCATTGCACCTCTGCTAACCATCTGCAAATTGTGCCCTGAAGCAGGCAGAAGTCACCGCACCTCGGCTAACCCTACTGTGTATGGGGCCCTGAAGCAGATGGATGTCACCGCACCTCTGCTAACCCTACTGTGTATGGGGCCCTGGAGCAGACGGATGTCACTGCACCTCTGCTAACCCTACTGTGTATGGGGCCCTGGAGCAGACGGATGTCACCGCATCTCTGCTAACCCTACTGTGTATGGGGCCCTGGAGCAGACAGATGTCACTGCTCCTCTGCTAACCCTACTGTGTATGGAGCTCCAGAGTAGATTGATGTCACCACACTTCTAATAACCAAGCTACATCAGCAGGAAAAGCTTCAGATTTCCTGGCAGTATCAGAACTGGCCTCCCCTGATTGGCAAAGGATTGTTTTATTTGATGAGTCACATTTTTTGCTTCGTGGAAGGGATGGACGTTAGCGTGTCAGGTGAGAAACGCCCTGCAAGAAAGGGAGGAGAGTAGAAAACAGGAGAGCGAGAGAAAGTAGAGGCGCACGGAAAAGACAGGAGAGAGAGAAAAGAGAGAGACACGAGAGAGAAATAGAGAAAGGAATGGAGAAGACAGGAGAGAGAGTGGGGAATGGAGAAAACTGGAGAGAGAGAGGAATGGAGAAGACAGGAAAGAGAGGAGAGAAGACGACAGGAGAGAGCGAGAGATACAGAGAGGCGAAGACAGGAGAGGAATGGAGAAGACTGGAGAGAGAGAGTAGAGAAGACAGGAGAGAAAGAGAGAAGAAGAAGACAGGGGAGAGAGAAGAAGAAGAAGAAAGGGGAGAGAGAGAAGAAGAAGAAGACGGGAGAGAGAGAAGAAGAAGAAGACAGGGGAGAGAGAGAAGAAGAAGAAGACAGGAGAGAGAGAAGAAGAAGAGAGAGAGAGAGAGAGAAGACAGAGAAGAAGAAAAAGAGGAAGAAGACAGGGGAGAGAGAGAAGAGAAGAGAGAGAAGAAGAAGAAGAAGACGGGAGAGAAAGACGGGAGAGAGAGAAAAGAAGACAGGAGAAAGGGAGACTAGAGAAGACAGGAGAGAGATGGAGAATGAGACGGAGACAGGAGAGGAGAGAAGAGAAGTGGAAGGAGAAGACAGGAGAGGAGAGGAATGGAGAAGACAGGAGAGAGAGAGAGAGGAGAAGACAGGAGAGAGAGAGAGGAAAAGACAGGAGAGAGAGAGAGGAAAAGACAGGAGAGAGAGAGAAAAGACAGGAGAGAGAGAGAGGAGAGGAGAAGACAGGAGAGAGAGAGGAGAAGACAGGAGAGAGAGAGGAGAAGACAGGAGAGAGAGAGGAGAAGACAGGAGAGAGAGAGGAGAAGACAGGAGAGAGAGAGGAGAAGACAGGAGAGAGAGAGAGGAGAAGACAGGAGAGAGAGAGGAGAAGACAGGAGAGAGAGAGAGAGGAGAGAGAAAATAGAAGAAAGGAAAGAGAAAATAGAAGAAAGGAAAGAGAAAATAGAAGAAAAGAAAGAGAGGCAAATGAAGAAGACAGGAGAGAGATATAGAGGAATGGAGAAGACACCAGAGATGAAGACAGGAGAAGTGACTCTAGCAGTGGTCAGGCTGGTGACGTTACTCCCTGCTGTATCTTATCTCCTCTCACCTTGTGATGTCAGCGGCCGGTGATCCTCCATCATGACCTCCTGGTACAGATCCCTGTGTCCTTCTATGTACTCCCACTCCTCCATGGAGACATAGACAGCAACATCCTGACACCTTATAGGAACCTGACAACATAAGGATCCATCATCATCCAGACCCATCATCCCCTGTGTTATGTATAATGTCCCAGCTTTCCCCTCACCTCTCATCATCCAGACCCATCATCCCCTGTGTTATGTATAATGTCCCAACATTCCCTCACCTCTCACCACCCAGACCCATCACCCCCTGTATTATGTATACTGTCCCAGCATTCCTCTCACCTCTCATCATCCAGACCCATCATCCCCTGTGTTATGTATAATGTCCCAGCATTCCCCTCACCTCTCAACATCCAGACCCATCATCCCCTGTGTTATGTATAATGTCCCAGCATTCCCAGTCACCTCTCCAGTCAGTAGCTCAGTGATCCTGGTTGTCAGGTCTAAGATCTTCTGTATAAGTGAATGAGGTGGAGGCTCGAGGCTCTGGGTGCTGCTCCGTCCTCCTGACACACGGGGGGCCACACACTCCCCAGATGCTTTCTTCACTACTGTGTAATCCTGTGTATGGGGAGACAATGATCACTACATAGATTCTAAGAACCCCTCACCTTTCTCATCGTTCACCTGTTACTGATAGAGAGAAGAGCGAGGTCAGGTGAGACTCTCACCTCTCCAGTTACCAAGTAGATGATCTCCAGGGTGAGGTCTAATATCCTGGTGGCCCTGAGGTCTCCGTCCGTGCCCATTCTTGGGGGGGTAACTGATGGAAAGGGCCATTGTGTTCAGCTGTGAGAGTCCTAGACCTGAGGAACCTGAAGAAGACGAGGAGGATTGAGAGCAAGATCACCAACATATTCCGCAGCACTTTACACTTTGGAGCATATAAGTACAGACAAAACCAAACATTATATTATAAAAAAAGCTACTTACAGAAGAGACACGTGTGAGGGCCCTGCTCCCAAGAGCTTACAATCTATTATGGTGTATTGGTGAGATGAAGGGTGAGAAGTGCTTGGTTTACATGTTGGTCCAGACATGTTCCATAAATATGAGGTAGTTTACATAAAAATTGGGTGAACCTGCCCCCCAGACCATACATCTGTATACCGATAAGTGCCTATGAAAGCCCAAATGCAGGAAGTGACAAATGTGAGTGACAGAATTTGGGGGGTTAGCAATTAGGGATCTTTGTAGGCCAGACTGAGAAAATGAGTTTTCATAGCGCATTTAAAACTATGAAGGTTGGCACTCTGCCTGATCATATGGGGTAACATGTTCCAGAGAACTGGTGCAGCACATGCAAAATCTTGGAGACCGACACAGGAGATTCGGATGACTGAGGCATGTAGTCTCAGGTCATCAGCAGAGTGGATGATAGACAAAGATGAAGGAGGAGATGTAGAGGGTACAGCACTGTGGAGAGACTGGGTAGGGTGGCAGACAGAGATGAGGAGGAGATGTGGGTGGTGCAGCATTGTGCCGAGACTGGGTAGGGTGGTAGACAGAGATGAGGGAGGAGATATGGGGGTGCAGCACTGTGAAGAAACTGGGTAGGGTGGTAGACAGAGATGAGGAGGAGATGTAGGGAGTGCAGCACTGTGGAGATATCAGGTAGGGTGGTAGACAGAGATGAGGAGGTAATGTGAAGGGTGCAGTATTGTGCTGAGACTGGGTAGGGTGGTGGACAGAGATGAGGGAGGAGATATATGGGGTGCAGCGCTCTGGAGAGACCGGGTAGGGTGGTAGACAGAGATGAGGGAGGAGATGTAGGGGTGTAGAACTATGGAGAGACTGGGTAGGATGGTAGACAGAGATGAGGGAAGAGATATATGGAGGTGCAGCGCTCTGGAGAGACCGGGTAGGGTGGTAGACAGAGATGAGGGAGGAGATGTAGGGGTGTAGAACTATGGAGAGACTGGGTAGGATGGTAGACAGAGATGAGGGAGGAAATGTAGGGGGTGCAGTGATGTGGAGACCGGGTAGGATGGTAGACAGGAGGGAGGAGATGTAGGGGGTGCAGTGCTGTGGAGAGACCGGGTAGGATGGTAGACAGAGAGGAGGGAGGATATTTAGGGGGTGCAACTATGTGCAGAGACCAGGTAAGATAGTAGACAGAGATGAAGGAGAAGATGTAGGGGGATGCAGTGCTGTGGGGAGAATGGGCAGGGTGGTAGACAGAGATGAGGGAGGAGATATAGGGAGGAGCAGCGCTGTGGAGAGCATTATGGGTGAGATTGATGAGTTTACATTGTATCCTGTACGGAATGGGCAACCAGTGCAGTGACTGACACAGGGTAGAGGCATCATTTTAGCGGCTGGAAAGAAAGACAAGCCTGGCATCTGCATTCAGCACAGATTGGAGAGGGGAGAGTTTGCAGAGAGGGAGACCGATAAGCAGGGAGTTACAGGAGTCAAGGCGAGAGAGAATAAGAGCAACAATGATGGTTTGAGTAAGAAAAGGATGGATTCTGGAGATGTTCTTGAGGTGCAGGTGACAGGAGCGGGTAAGGGATTGTATATAGGGGGTGAAGAACAGATCAAAATCTGGTATAACCCCATGAGAGTGGGCCTGCTGCCTAGGACTTATGGTAGTAACACACACAGAGAGAGAAATAGCAGAGGGGTTCATTAGTAGATGGTGGGATGCCAAGAAGATGAGGTTTAGTGAGGTTTAGTTTAAGATTTAGAGAGGACATGATCTCAGAGACAGCGGACAGACAGATAATGGTGTTTTGTAGCAGGGCAGGGGTGATGTCACAGGAAGAGGTGTATAACTGAGTACCATCAGCGTAGAGATGGTACTGGAAACCAAATCTGCTGATGGTTTGTCCAATTGGGACTTTGTCGAGTGATATAGTGTGCATATATAAATATATATATATATATATCTATATATATATAAAAATATATATATATACATATATATATATATATATATACATACATATATATAGTGGATACCCCATCCTAGGACAGTGACTATTACAGGACATGAAAAAACTTTGAGATTCTTGGTCCGCATGTTTTTGGCCAAAAAATGCTCAAGCCACCACCACCCCCAGATCAAAATCTGGTATAATCCCAAGAGAGTGGGCCTGCTGCCTAGGACTTATGGTAGTAACACACACAGAGAGAGAAATAGCAGAGGGGTTCATTAGTAGACGGTGGGATGCCAAGAAGATGAGGTTTAGTGAGGTTTAGTTTAAGATTTAGAGAGGGACATGATCTCAGAGACAGCGGACAGACAGATAATGGTGTTTTGTAGCAGGGCAGGGGTGATTTCACAGGAAGAGGTGTATAACTGAGTACCATCAGCGTAGAGATGGTACTGGAAACCAAATCTGCTGAGGGTTTGTCCAATGGGGACTTTGTCGAGTGTATTTATATTATATATTATATATATATAAAATTTTATATATTATATATATTATATATATAATATATATAAAATATATTATATATTATATATATATATATATATATATAATTATTATTTTATATATAGATATATATATATATATATATATAGATATATACACATACATATATATAGTGGATACCCCATCCCAGGACAGTGACTGTTACAGGACATGAAAAGATGCTCAAGCCACCCCCGGCTTACAACGGGATCTCAGTTGGGTGGTCCTACTCTATATTATCTCTCACCTGGGTCAACTTCAGACCTCTCACTGTGCCAAACGGCCTCCAAAATTCAGAGAAAAAAATAAAAAAAATAAAAAAAGAACCAACCTCTCAAAGCATAGTGCATTGATATAACAGGAAACCAAACTGGAGGTATCTAATTCTCCTTATATAGTTTAAAAGCAAATATGTGCCAAATGCAACGTATAGTCCTGCACAGAAAAACATTTCTGAAAAAAACACTGTGAACGGGACCACCCAACTGAGATCCCGTTGTAAGCCGGGGGTGGCTTGAGCATTTTTTTGGCCAAAAACATGCGGACCAAGAATCTCAAAGTTTTTCATATATTGTAGATAGCATAAAATGCTCCTTTGGAGATTTCCATGTGTTTTTTTTGCCCTTTTTGCAGTGGTGTGCCACTGGTATTGGACTGTGTGCATATGTATATGTGCCGCAGCCATGCCAGTGGCACCCAGGTTCGCAGTGTTTTTTTCAGAAATGTTTTTCTGTGCAGGACTATACGTTGTATTTGGCACATATTTGCTTTTAAACTATATAAGGAGAAGTAGATACCTCCATTTTGGTTTCCTGCACCGCCCACCTCCACAGGCTGTTATATCAATGCACTATGCTTTGAGAGGTTGGTGCTTTTTTTTATTTTTCTCTCTGCATTTTGGAGGCCGTTTGGCACAATGAGAGGTCTGAAGTTGACCCAGGTGAGAGATAATATAGAGTAGGACCACCCAACTGAGATCCCGTTGTAAGCCGGGGGTGGCTTGAGCATTTTTTGGCCAAAAACATGCGGACCAAGAATCTCAACGTTTTTTCATATATTGTAGATAGCATAAAATGCTCCCTTGGCGATTTCCATGTGTTTTTTTGCCCTTGTTACAAGACATGAACACATTTAAGGGTTCACTTCTCCCAAGACAACTCTATATATATATATATATATATATATATATATATATATATATATATATTTTATATATATATATATATATATATATATAAAATATATATATATATATATACACATACATATAAAATAGCAAAAAAAGCAGCATTCCTTCAAAGGTGTTCAAAGAGATGGGTGCCCGCAGCGATAGCTCCGATACAAGAGCTCATCCATAGATAGAATTGAGAAAAATCCACGGCACTCCAAAGATTTACAGCAAAAGGTGATTTATTCTCCCATGCTACAGTAGCGACGTTTCAGCTCTCTCACAGAGCCTTTGTCAAGCTTTTTGTCCCATAAAAAGATATAATACAATATTTACAAAAATGTGAGGGGTGCACTGACCTCTGGGAGTAAAATTTATAAATCTCCTTCTGCTCCCCTGCTGAGTGGAGGGCACAGTGAAATGAGGCTAAATCCCCCATCTCATTTCATAATGTATCCGATACTGACAAAAAATTATTACAGATTTGGGACTGAATATTACTTTCATGTCACCAGCAGCTCCGAGATACACAAGTAATGTGTATTTCCAAAAATAAGCCCTACCCCAAAAATAAGCCCTAGTTAGTCAGAGCCTCCTGAGTGATGTCACCTTGTGCCCGCCTCCTGCTGTTACCCAGCCCCACCCCCCCCGCAAAACAGCTGTCAGACTGGAGGTTTTGTGGAAACCTCCATTGTTTTCAGGCTGAAGGACACGAGATAATATCACAGTCACATGACTTGCAGGTCAGCCCAGGCCATAGAGTGCAATGTATACATACACATTTGTACAATCACACACACAATACCTTATCTTAAAGTGTGGCTACTGTGACTTAATGGGACTTGTATCTCCTCAGCATTCCACACTTTCAAGATAAGGCACTGAAAGAATAGACACACACTACATGGTTTTTGACTATAGGGTATATATACACACACACACAGTGGGTACGGAAAGTATTCAGACCCCTTTAAATGTTTTACTCTTTCATTGCAGCCATTTGGTAAGATCCAAAAAGATCTGCACCCCTCCCATCTTGAAAAAAAACCCCAGAAATGTAGATATTTTTAAAAATGTATTAAACAAGAAAAACTGAAATATCACATGGTCATAATTATTCAGACCCTTTGCTGTGACACTCATATTTAACTCACATACTGTCCATTTCCTTCTGATCCTCATTGAGATGGCTCTACTCCTTCACTGGAGTCCAACTGTGTTTCATTAAACTGATTGGACTTGATTAGGAAAGTCACACATCTGTCTATATAAGGCTTCACAGCTCACAGTGCATGTCAGAGCTCATGAGAATCATGAGGTCTAAGGCAGAGGTTCCCAACCCTAGTCCTCAAGGCACACCAACAGGTCATGTTTTCTGGCTTTCCTTAGCATTGCACAGGTGAAGTCATTATTGTCAGTGCATTCTGCACAGGTGATATCATTATTGTCAGTGCATTCTGTGGGAGATCCTGAAAACATGACCTGTTGGTGTGCCTTGAGGACTGGAGTTGGGGAACACTGGTCTAAGGAACTACCCAAGGATCTCACAGACAGAATTGGGGCAAGGCACAGATCTGGCCAAGATTACAAAAGAATTTCTGCAGCACTCAAGGTTCCCAAGAGCACAGTGGCCTCCATAATCCTAAAATGGAGGTGTTTGGGACGACCACAACTCTTCCTTGACCCGGCCATCCAGCCAAACTAAGCAATCGTGGGAGAAGAGCCTTGGTGAGAGAGGTAAAGAAGAACCCCAAGATCACTGTGGCTGAGCTCCAGAGATGCAGTAGGGAGATGGGAGAAAGTTCCACAAAGTCAACTTTCACTGTAGCCTCCAGCAGTCGGGGCTTTATGGCAGAGTCACCAATGGACGCCTCTCCTCAGTGCAAGACATATGAAAACTGCATACAGTTTGCAAAAAAACACATAAAGGACTCCTAGAATATGAGAAATAAGATTCTCTGCTCTGAGGAGACAAGATTGAACTTTTTGATGTTAATTGTAAGTGGTGTGGAGAAAACCAGGCCCTGCTCATCACCTGCCCAATACAATCCCAATATTGACACATGGTGGTGGCAGCATCATTTCCGTTCTTTTCTTTCAAGATTGGGGGTGCAGAATGTACATTGATTAGAAAACAAATGAACTTTTTGGATCTTACCAAATGGCTGCAATGAAGGAAAGTGTGAAAACTTTAAATGGGTCTGAATACTTTCCATACCTACTGTATGTAACTCATTACTTATTCCGGAGCTACTAAGCACTTTATAGAAAAACATGCAAGTGATTTAAATACCTTAACTTGCTTTGGCATAGAAAGAGTCGAGCGCCCAGCAAGAGGAGGAGACTGGCAGCAGAAAGTCAGGCTCCGTGAAGCATATTGGATATACGAGCTCCAAACACGAACACCAACAGGCTTAAATTATTGTAATGATCTTGCTTACATTTATTAAAGTAATGTTTCTAAGGTGTTAACACTGTCGCAGTATATAACAGTTGTATTCTAGGGTATTTATCAACCATGGCAAATAAAGTTGTATATGTTGTATTAGTTTTAGGAATTCAAAGGGTTAACATTCTGCTACGTAATTAACACGTGACAGGATACCCTTTATTTAAACTAGGCAGTTGTAAAAAAGACTTTAAGCTGTGAACAAGGGCTATATTGTGCCCGAAACGCGTAGGCTATCTTACTGCCATTTTTATACCCTCTGCACTTCATTTTTGCATTTGAAATAAAGTATAGCTCCACTATTACTGCTGGTGCTGGATCGCATTTTTTCAATTTTGCCATTGAGGATTTGTCCTGCGACTGAGGACTAGCATCCGTGCAAACCAGACAGAGAAGGAGCACAAGGGATTCCACAGGTGCAACATACTGCAATTAAGGTGAGCCTTGGAACTGTTTATTGCTGTTTAAATGAACATACACACTGGTACTTGTAGTTCACATGTATGAAAACTGTCTAGGTGTAAGACTTTCTTTGGTGCCCATAGCAACCAGAGTTCCACTCTCATTTTTCCAGAGCACGTTGGGAAATAAAGGGGGCTCTGATTGGTTGCTGTTGGCAACAAAGAAAGTCTTACACCTAGACAGTTTTCATACATATCCTCCTACATGTCCCAGCATGCAGTGTCTGCACCCATTGTGTTAAAAAAATTAAGGCCTCCCCCAAAAATAAGCCCTAGCCCTTTTTTGGGAAATGAAAATAATATAAGATCTTTTCTAATTTTTGGAAAAACACGGTATATTTTGCATTTGGAGCACAGTCGGTGTCCAGTTGTCCACTTTCTGGGCACATAATTACACGGCTCAGATATGGGGACCATGTGTTTCTTTTACGGGGGGGATCTGAAGAAGATCTAGACCAATCTGTACAGTATCTGATCAGTAGACACAGACTAATGAAATGTCGTAGAGTCTGAACGTCCAATATTTGGATGTGGAAGTAAGAAGGGGAACGTGTTATGTACGGCCATGTGTTCTAATACCACGGATCAGAAGAACAGAGCGAGACCATAAAACTTTCATCCCACCTCCCCCAAACGTTTATAAGGCCCTGCTCAAAGTGTGGCCCGATCTAAGTGTGAATTAATACCCAAATTAAACCAGGATTGAACAAGGATTGCAAGGTAAAAACTACACTTTCTTTCCCACTACTAGCGTGCTACCCTCTCTCACACTATGCTCTTCTTTTCCCCCATTATCGCTATCTCCACTCTCCTCACACTTATTGCCTATCCCCAAACACCCTCGCTGGGCAATGAGCTGTACATCTCTGCCCTTTCACCTGTCTGCTGCCAGCAACCTCCACCCCACTGTTAATGCTCTCCGCTCCAAACAAACCCTACCAAACTACAGTCTATCCTACTCCAATTGCTAAACCCCTCTCTGCTTCTCCTTGCTGTTGGGGACGTATCCCCCAACCCAGGGCCTCCTCAGCACTTTCCCCACCATAGTCTTGCCTCTTCTAAAGTTCACCTAAAATTTTGAACCCTTCAACCTGAAAACACATCCCCTTTGACCCCGTCCCCCTACCCCTCTCCCTGGAGCTCTTGGAAAGCAGGTCGTATGTAATAAACTCCTAAATACTTTGACTTGTTACCCCACAAAAATTACTTTCCTTGGTCTGACAAAACTGGCTTACCCCCTCTGACCCTGTTCCCTGCTGTGCTATCTTTTGGCGGCCCCAAAATTTTACCCAAACCCCCTCGCCCTGGGTAAAAAAAGCATGGCGAGGTGCGGTCCCTCCTTTCTGACACTGTTCCTTTTGCCCCCTCTCCCCTTTGTTTCTCCACTTCTCCTCCGAGGTGAAAACTCTGTCCGATCATCCCCCTCCAACCCCTCCAAGTGGCCGTTGTCTGCCGACCCCCCAGGCCCTGCCACTCCCTTTTCTTGACCACTTTGTTTCCCTGGCTTGCCCATTTTCTTTCCATGAATCCCCACTATCATCATGGGAGACCCCAATCAACATCCCCCACTTGTTCCAACAAACTCCTTTCACTCGCCCCCTCCTTCGCCCTCCCCCAGTGGACCTCAGGAGCCCTCAAAAAAGATGGACAACACTAGACCTTTTTTTTTTTCATTTTCACCGCCTCTCCCCCCTATCTATTTCTCTAACTCCCCCCACCCCATATTGACCACACCTGTTACCTTCTCCACCATCTCCACCCCACCTCTCCTCCTGTTCATATCCGTACACCCCGCAGGAACCTACAAAACCTAACCCTCTCACTCTCTCTAACTCTCTTTGCCCTCTTTTACCATATCCTCATTTAATGACCCAGAGCAGCCCCCGTTTTTTCTACAACCACAAAACCCCCACCACCCTTGACTCAGGCTCCTCTCACACGAACAGAACCCGCAAAATCAACAGACAACCTGGCACACAGACTCCCCCAAAACAGCTGCGGCGAGTTTCCCGAATCGTGAACACCGCTGGAAAAAAAACCCACCCTGACTTCACCTATACAAACAATCATCATACGTTTAAATCTGCCCCCCAACTAGAAAAACAGGTCTATTTCCCCCACTCTAAAATTCCCCCGTCTCACAACCCAAAAAAATTTTAAAACCTTAAAACCTCTTCTCGTCCCCCAGATCCCCTCCCCCACCCTCTTTTAGCAGATGACTTTGCCATTCATTTCCCTTTCGAAGATCAACGAAATTAGAGGGAGTTCAGCCCGCGTCGCATCCCACCACCCCCTCTATCCCTGCAAAGTTTTTCCCCCCTTAAAAGCTTCCCCACTGTCCTCTGAAAACCCTTTGCTCTCATTGTCCATATCCAACTCAAACCTGAATTTGCCCCACTGCCATCTCACCTCATCCAGCCCTCAGTGCTTCTACATCCCGCCCTCCCCCTCTCTTAACCCCTATGAACTCTGGCTCTTCCCTTCCTCCTTTAAACATGTACTTCACTCAATTTTAAAAAAAAACACCCCTTTGATCCCCCTCTCTGCCAACTATCCCCCCCTTTCTCACTGTCCTGTTTGCTTCCAAACTCCTCGAGCAGCACGTCTATTTCAACTGTCCTCCCACCTCCCCCTCCAACTTTTCTTTTTCCCCACTACAATCTGGTTTCTGACCCCCCCACTATCCAAAAACCCCCCTAACCAAGGTCACAAATGACCTAGAACTGCAAAAGCCTCATGCCACTACTCTGTGCCTTCCTTCTAGACCTGTCCTCTGCTTTGACACTGTGACCCCTACCCTCTTGTAAAAATCTTCCTCCCTCGCATCAGGGCTTTGGGCCCTTTCCTGGATCTCCCCTACCTCAATGATCAGAATTTTAGGTCATAATTTCACTCTCCTTCCCCCCCCTGGCCTCTCTCTGTTGGTGTTTTCCCCGGGGTCAGTCCTGGGCCCATATCTTTCTTCTACACCCTCGGCCTGGGCAGTCATAGCATCACACGGCTTTCAATACACCTGTATGCTGCGATACCCAACTTACATCTCGGCCCAGATGTCACCTTTTCCCTTGGATCCCAGACCTTTTTTTATCCATATCCTCCCTTTTTCTCCTCCCGTCTCCTAAAAATAAATGTGGAGAAAAATGAATTCTCATCTTTCCACCGTCCCCCCTTCCCCCCTGATTCTCTTTCAGTCAACGGTGTAACACTCTCACCCGTTCCAAAAAGTCCGCTGCCCTTTGGGGAATCCTGGTTTGTCTTTCAAACCCACATCCCAAGGGCCCTACCTCTGCTGCCGCCTCCACCCGAAAAACATCTCTGCATCCGTATCTTCAAATACGACACCACAAAAAAAGCTGGTCCATGCCCCTTTTCAAACTCCCGCCCAGACTACTGGGAAAATCCTGCTTTGTGGCCTCCCCATCAACACTTTGGTCCCCTTTAAACCATCTAACTCTGCTGCCCGTCTTATTCACCTCTCTCCTCGTACTCCCTGCCTCTCCCTCTGAAATCTCTTCACTGGTTCCCATGCCCCGTGAAATTCTTTTCAAATTAACCCCTGCCTACAAGGCTTTCCCTAACCTTCCCCTCCATACCCTCTCTGCCTTTAAATTTCCCGTACTCCCCCCCGCAACTCCGCTCCACAGGACCTTTTTCTGCTTTCTTCTTTTCAGCTCCTCACACAAACCCCCCCTCAAAACTTCTCCCCCTTTCCCCACACTCCCCGGGTTCTCACTGCCCCAAAACCCTCAGACTCTCCCCCACCTTCCCGTTCAAAAAACAACCCGAAAACCCCTTTTTTTAGGAGCCCATAAAAACCCACAATAACCCCCCTGCCCCTACCCACCCACAAACATGTCTGCCCCCACTTCTGTCTCTTCCCTCCCCCTTGTAGATGAAAGCCTCGCGGGTAGGGTCCCTTTTTCCCCCTGTCGTGCAATTGTCATTCATCATTTTCATTGTGCCGTTTGACTTATGTTAGTATGTAACCCTCTCGAATGTACAGCGCCCTGGAATCTGGGGCTTTAAAATAAAAATAATAATAAAATAAAAAAAAGTAGGGTAAAACCAGAAAAGGTTTTGGAAAGGGACACAGGAAGTAGATGAAGAGGTAGGAGGGCCTCACCAGAATCATAGGGGTACAAAACCACGGAAAATAAGTACATAACAAGTTTTGATCAGCTCCAAAATTATTATACAAAAGTAAACCCGAGGGTGGAATTTCGGGAAAAAGGGATGAGGATGGGGGTCATCTATTAGAGGAGGTCCCTAGGTTTGTAGGCCAGAAAAATAAGACGTTTGGAAACATGGATCATTCAGATTTTCTTAAATACTAGAGAAATTTCCCGGTCTTACTTGTCACAATTGTCTCAATTATAAGAACATCATTAACTTCTAATAAGGGCAAAAAATTATACTTAACCCTTTCCTACAGCCGGTCATAATTTTTTTCCTCTTTTTTTTTTCCTCCTCGCCTTCCAAGAGCCATAACTTTATTTATTTTATCTACATAAATACATAGGAAAAAAACATACTTCCCCCATGTTTATGGGGGTTTTATTTCCATGGAGTTTCCTCTCTGTATAAATGATGTTTTCTCTGTATTATGCAGGTCGTTGCGATTCCAGTAATACCAAATATGAAGGGTTTTTGTGATGTTTTAGCATTTCTCTACGTCTCCCCAATTTACTTTCCATTCCTATAGATTAGCCTAGGCCCGCTCGAACCCCCACAAGACATGTTCTGCATCCCCTTTATTGCGCTGGTTGCTCCTTCAGTCCAGAATACAGTATTAACTAATCCTTCTCACCCATAAAGCTCTCCCCAATGCTGCCCCCCTACATATCAATCTACCACCCTACACTAATTTACTCCATAATCCGAACCTCTCTCTCCCATCTGAAAGACTTCACATGTGCTGCCAAGTTTTTTGGATTGGCTATCCCGGGCTTGGCAAATCCTGAATGGGAGCTACAGGGTCAATACTCACAGAGCAACACTGATCCTAA
>JAODAL010054782.1:0-24399 GCA_025379985.1 Phyllomedusa bahiana | reverse complement strand
TTTCTCGTTCTGACGCTAAAAATACTTTTTATGGATTTTGACGCTAAAATACTTTTCTTAACATATTTTGGCACTAGCAAAGTTAAAAAAAAGGATTTTAGAGCCAAAATCCATAAATAAATGGATTCTGGCGCCAAAACTCGTAATAAAAACGTATTTTTTGCATCAGAGGCAAAATTACAGATTTTGTCGCTAATAAAGTTAAGAAAAGTATTTTAGTGTCAAAATTCATTAAAAAAAACTGTTTCTTGGGCCAAAATCCATTAAAAAAGTATTTTTGGCGTCAGAAGAGAGATAACATATTTTGGCGCTAATAAAGTTAAGAGAAAGATTTTAACACAAAAATCCATAAAAAAAACTGAGTCTTGCGCCAAAATATGTTAAAAAAACCCCTTATTTTTGGCATTAGAAGCGAGATAACTTTATTAGCGCCAAAATCGGCAAAAATGCAGATCTTAGCACCAGAATACGTTAAAAAAATTAAGTTTTCAGCCGAAAATAAGCACACTGGTGCTCTGTGGAAAACCCGTGCAGCAGTCCCCACTGCAAGGGTTTTCCGTCCGGCGTTTTTTTGCGCCTGCAACACATTCTACAAGAACAATCTTCCGTCCGGTTTTCGGACGGAATCTGTGCTTGTGAATGTGAAGGGGGAGGGCTTTTCTCCGCTTATCGGAGAAAAGTCGTCACCCCCGTGGCCGTGGGGACGGCCGCAAAACAGGACAAATACCAGTCGGGTAAACCAACTGGTATTTGTCCTCTGCCGTGGGAACGCCCCCTTAGGGTATGTTCATACGGCGTAATTGTAGGCCGAACTTTGGGGAGTAATTGCGCCCGAAGTACGGCCCGCAATTACGGTAAAATCTTAGCACTTGACAGGGAAAATAAAAGTAAATGAAGTGCTTTAGAAGTACGTGGTGGCCAGCGCGTACTTCTAAAACACCCAGCGTATAGCGCCGTGCGCACAGTATGCTCTGCTATATGCCATCCAAATTCCGTGTGAATTCACCATTATAGCTGCAGAGGACAACACAGGAACGCTATTTGGCTTCTCCAGGGAAAGCTCTGGTGATATAACAGTTACCATACATGGACAGCCCATACATAGTAGCTGTTCAAATTTGGACAGTTACAGTATTATTGGTTCCCGTGGGGAAGATAATCTATTTTTCTCTCATCCTCAGCTATTGATTGGGCAGAGCTTTGGTCAATTGCTCTACCCAATCATATATCGAACTGTGCAACCATACAGTTACAGCTGTACAGTCAGCTCAGTAACTCCTAGCACTAATTTATATAATTAGTGCTTGGAGGAAACAGGATGTAACAGCTTGAGTGGTGCTGGAGCCTGAAGAAAGGAATAGCCACAAGATCCCATATATGTACCATTAACCCCTTTACTGCCCCCTACAGGGGCATTTACAAAAACCCCTATGACTCTAGACCACCAGAGATTGTAATATTAAGTCTTTGAGTGTCAGGGATGCTTACATTAACTCCTCCACTGTCCTTGACCACCGGTATATATCATTCACAAACACTAAATAATGCCCAGACTGTTGTGAATAGCCACACCCAAATCACACCTCGCCTAGCCCTAAACTACACTCCCTTTTTACTTATTTAAATCTGACTGGTATTTTTTGGTTCAACGTAGAAAAGGTTCAACTCTTGGCCTGGGTCTTGTCTACTTGAGGTGTGGTGGCGGGCTGAAAGCCAGAGTGGGAATGTCTGCTGTGGAGCATTGGTGGTCCAAAAGCCAAAGTGGCTTGCTAGATGAAAGGCTGTGTACTGGACAGACTGTAATGATATACAGGTGTAATTATAGCATACAATATCCCATAAGATGACAAAATAGGTTGCAGTTGGTTTTATCATAAAAGTTGTCACTTATGGGATGCAATTATGTTGACCACGTTTGTATTTCAGGGAAAATCCAGCTGTTGTTCTCCTGAAATTAACATTTCCCCTCCCAGCTCCTTAGATATTAATATACGCGGTCTGTTGATCTGAACATGTTATAAAATATATTTGGAAAGGAAGCAATCATTTACCAGTTAAAACATAAAAGACCTGCAGGATGTGAGTGCTGGATTGGCTAGAATGTATACCCACCAGCTCGGGACTTCTCCCTGACCACCCTGGACCTACCCCAACTGCGTGGTACCACCTATTTTGGAAGCAGGTTTACATTGGCCATGCACTTTTGTGGGCTGTCACAAATGCTTTGGAAGGCCATATGTTGTTTAGGTCTGATCTACAGGATAGCAGAATTTGGAAAAAGATGCAATATTGGGCTTAAGATATTTGGGGTTATTAACAGCTTTTTCATCTCTGTCTTTTGAGAGTCCTAGCTTCTGCTGATATAGCTTTTTTTGTGAGACAAGCCATATTTTTAATGGGACCATTTAATGCACCAAATAATGTCTTGGGGACCTCCCCCCGCAAAAAAAAAAAAAAAAAAATGTTTGTGGGTTGGAATTGGAGAAAAAAATCACAGGTAAAAAAATACATGTTAACTTCTGTGAATCAGTACGATTCCAGTTATACCAAATTTCTATAGTTAGGTTCTAACATTTTGCAAAAAAAAACACAAAAAACAAAAACAAAAAAACCCCACCTTTTTGTTAACTTGCTTTATTTAGCTATTTTCTGAGACCAATAACTTTTTTATTTTTCCATTGTTAGGTGTGATGGCTTATTTTTGCCGGGCAGGGTGTCGTTTTTATTGGTACCTATTTGGAGTACATCTCCCTTTACACCTTGACTCTGGTGTAGGCCTCTGCTTGCCTTGCAATACAGATCACAGCCTGCGATGGCACCTTGAGGGTTGGGAGGGAAATCAGCCTGCTCAGACACCATGAGTATATGCAACTGGGCCAGCTTCATATACCATTAATGACGCCATAAAATACATGAGTCAGGACTGCGCTCCTGGCCCTTTAAGGTTTTTTTCGTTGCAGCCTCAGCCAGGGTGCGGCTTGGTGCTTTAGGGGTTAAGCACTTGAGCCAATTCCTGGATGGGGTGGGGTATTTAAACCTCTTCCTGTCAGCATGGCCTTGCTGGTGATTACTTCTTGTGTTCTAGTTGTTTGCTTTTGCTCTGCTGTTTTGTTTCACTGGTCCTCTGGAATTTGGCCTGTCTTCCTGGTTACTCTCTCATCATGTAATTTGGCACTGCCCATACTCCTGGTTTGACCTCGGCCCATCTGACTATCCTCCATTTGTTGTTTGTTTGCGTCTGTTTCCTGTTTGTCTTCCGTTTATCTTCTGTCTGTCAGCTGTTTACTAGGGTATATTTTAGGAAAAAGGTTCGAGTGCGGGGTCGCCATTCTTGGGGCGGGTGCTCTACCTAGGCAGGGCGAGTCAAGACGAGTTTAGGGCGTCCCTTGCAACATGGTGTGTTAAGGGGTGAAATGCAAAATTTACTAGTAATCTAGTGGAAATATGTCAAAAGAAGGGAATACAAGCACCTAATTTATTATGTGTTTTGAAAAGTATCTAGAAAAAAATTGGATAGAAAGGGTAGTGAAATGTGCCAAATTATTTAACATCTGCACCATTTTTTCTTAAAGGCATTTTTTCTTCAGCCTACCTCAGTGTGTCTGGCAGCATAAGATTTTTGAATTCAGGGGCGTGCTTCTTGTCTGCCTCTTCTCCTCCCCCTTCCCCCCTCCCCTCAGCACACAGACAGCTCTCCTCCTCTGACTGCAGTAACTTCTATACAGCAGGGGGAGGGCGAGGGGGTTTGCTGCCAGGGTTAACCCTGTGTATGCCTGCCTAGATTTGCTGCTCACTGCTGGATCAGCTGCACTGTGCGGCTGCTGTGGCCAAGCTCTTGCTGCTCCTCTCCACAGAATCAGGAGTCAGCAGGGAGAGGGCTGATCTATGAGTGTGGAGCCAAAGGTTTGTGAAGCTGTGTATGCTAATAGCAGAGCAGGGGGGGATGTAAGTGTTCCTATACCCCCTGCTTAGCATACAAATCTCCACGGACATCTAAAGCAACAACAAACAAACCCTGTCAGAACAGACACAGGGCAGCTGTGAAGTGTGTTACTATAATCACATGGGTCACTAATCCAGCAGAGCAGGGAGGGAGATGAACCGTTCACATGCACCCCGATCTGTTCTATTAGTATAGTCAAAGCTCCACAGACACATAATGATTATAGTAACACACTTCACTGCTGTCACATCCTACTGACCACAGATCAGCCTCACCTCTGCTCTCCTCAATCTGTGTAGAGAGCAGAAGGGAACAGGCACACACAGGGTTAATCCAGGCAGCACAGCTACACAGAAGCCAGGAGTAGAGCCCTCCCCCTCCCCTACAGAAGCATCACATACTGTGCGGGAGGGGCTCTGTGCTCTGACCTGTATTGAGAAGCAGATGAGTCACCAGCACTGGCAGCCAGTGAGATAAAAATCAACAGGTCGGTGGATATAGAGGTTTGAGGAGCTGATGCACTCCTACTACCAGGGATACCTCAAAATCAGTAGAATATTTGTAATGAACATATATTGCAAAGCTGCCTGATTTTTAAAGATCTTTTAATTAAAACCCAATCATTGTAGCGAGACAACCCCTTTAAGTATGCCAACAAGGGGGCATATAAAAAATGTTTAACATATCAACGGAGTTATGCCAAATTTAAAATTTGATGTACTCAAGGCTGGGACAAGGCATTTTTGTGGAGCACATAGCGGGCCAGCTCCCATCCCAGAAAATTGTAAATCCTTGGCCCTGACCTGATGCACAATGTCCTCAGCTGCGCTTTCCTCAGCTAGGTGAAATAGGAAAAAAAACACAATTATGGATGTTTTAAACTTTTTACATTTTTTTTTACTTGCAATTTTAGTGCCCCTAGGATACTTGACAACAACTACATACTGTTCTGGAATATTAATGTATAGCAGAATAGTGTGCAGTTACAAATCTCCAGTAGGATGGGAGGCTGGCCCACACTGGCGATCTGCCCAACTGGGAAGGTTCCTGGCCCAGATGTCACCTCTCTACTCTCCCAGATCCCAGACTGTCTATTGTCCATATCCACCTTCTTCTCCTCCTGCCTCCTAAAACTGACCGTGGAGAAAACCAAATTTATCATCTTCCCATAATCCCACTCTATCCCCCCACCTGATCTCTCTATCACTGTTAACGGCTACACTCTCTCACCAGCTCCACAAGTCCGCTGCCTTGGGATAACCTTTGACTCCAATCTGTCCTTCAAACCGCATATCCAAGCCCTCACCTCTGCCTGCTGCTTCCACCTGAAAAATATCTCCCGAATCCGCTCATTCCTTATCTTTGAAAACACAAAATGCTTGTCCATGCCCTTGTTATTTCCCGCCTAGACTATTGCAACATTCTTCTCTGTGGCCTCCCGTGTAGCACCCTCACTCCCCTCCAAACCATCCTCAACCCTGCTGCCCGCCTGATTCAACTCTCTCCTCGCTACTCCTTTGCCTCTCCCTTCTGCCAATCCCTTCACTGGCTACCCATTGCCCAGCGAATCCAGTTCAAGATAGTAGCCATGACCTACAAGGCTTTTCATAACCTCTCCCCTCCATATATCTCTGCCTTAATCTCCAGATACCACTGCCTAATCTCCAGATATCACTGCCTCAACACCTCAGACTCTCCCCGACTAGCCTCAAAGGCAGGCTCGGACTGGGCTGCCAGGGGATCGGTGAATCCCCCGGTGGCCCCCCCTCCCCCGAGCTGCTGTAGGCCCCGGAGGCAGTGCCGTCGCTCCCCGGGGCCCGGCCGCGCATCCGGTCACTGAACGCCCGGTGCCTGCGTCCCGAGTGCCCAGAGACCGGCCCGGGAGTTGGGGACTAATGTCCCCGACTCCCGGGGCTGCGCGGTGTCAGCGGAGCACAGCGCCACTAGCGCTGCGCTCCGCTGATCTCCCTGGCAGGCTGAAGACACTAGACCTTCAGCCTGCCGGGCGCCGGCCCCTACTGCTGACGTAGGCGGCGCGGTGACGTCACTTCACCGTGCCGCCTATGCAGGGCCGCAGTACGGAGCTGGCGGCAGCACGGAGCGGCCGGGACCTGCCAGGAGCCGGAGCCAGAGCGGGAGCCGGAGCCAGGTAAGTGGCTGGTTGTTTTTTTTTTTTTTTTTAAACTATCTAAGGGGGCCCTGGCTACTAATGGGTGCCCTGACTACTAAGGGGGCCCCTGGCTACTATTGGGGGCCCTGACTACTAAGGGGGACCCTGTCTACTAAGGGGGGCCCTGGCTACTATTGGGGGCCTTGGCTACTATTGGGGGCCCCGACTAATAAGGGGGGCCCTGGCTACTAAGGGGGGCCCTGGCTACTATATGGGGCCCAGGCTACTCAGGGGGGCCCTGGCTGCTATTGGGGGCCTGGCTACTATTGGGGGCCCCGACTACTAAGGGGGGCCCTGGCTACTAAGGGGGGCCCTGACTACTAAGGGGGGCCCTGATTACTAAAGGGGGCCCTGACTACTAAGGGGGGCCCTGACTACTAAAGGGGGGCTCTGACTACTAAAGGGGGGCCCTGGCTACTAAAGGGGGGCCCTGGCTACTAAAGGGGGGCCCAGGATACATAAAGAGGGCCCTGACTACTACAGGGGGGCCCTGACTACATACCGGGGGCCCTGGCTACTTATTGGGGGCCCGGACTACTAAATGGGGCCCTGGCTACATAATGGGGGCCCTGACTACTAAATTGGGCCCTGGCTACATAAAGGGGGCCCTGACTACTGAAGGGGGCCCTGACTACCTAAAGGGGGGCCCTGACTACCTAAAGGGGGGCCCTGACTAACTAAGGGAGCCCTGACTAGCTAAAGGGGGCCCTGACTACCTAAAGGGGGCCCTGGCTACATAAAGGGGGCCCTGGCTAGCTAAAGGGGGCATTGACTACCTAAAGGGGGCCCTGACTACCTACACACTAGCTAAAGGGGGGCCCTGACTTCCTGCACACTAGCTAAAGGGGGGGCTGACTTACTGCACACTAGCTAAAGGAGGCCCCTAACTACCTGTATACTACCTAAAAGAGACCCTTAACTGCCTGTATACTCCCTAAAAGAGACCCCTAACTGCCTGTATACTACCTAAAGGGAGTCCCTAACTGCCTGTATACTCCTGCATTATCTCCAGGGGGTTAGTCCTTTCCCCACCCTCCAACCCCTCAGGATACTAGGCCTCTAAGTTATGGCTTGTACCCGCTCTCCCACCCCTGGGCAGTTTGTACAGAGGTGGGACTGGGTAAAGAGGTGCTGGAAAATTGAGGATTCTAAGATATTTGTGTGTAATTTCTGCAGGGATGAGTTGTGGCCGGGACAAGTCATCATGTCGGTGTGGAACGGATGCAGAAGAAAAGAGAATAAGAACGATTCATGAGAGAAGAGAACGACTCATCAGATAAGACGTCTCCGGTGAGTCCCTGATTTCAGGGGTTATTTTACTTCTATATTGGATCAGTGCTGTATTCACTGTAATGTGACCTGAGCTGTTGTCTGACCACTATGCATCATTGCGGCGTTCACCCGGCCGGTTGTCCATGCTACTCCTGTCCTACAAAATGCAGTGAAGCGCTACTAAGGTATTTACCTGTTATGCAACCTACGTCTACTAGTCTTTTGACTGATACAGATGCGATGCTTTTATTGATTGTATGAAAGAATGTCATTTTTGGAATAAAGAAGAATAATTTTCCTAATATACGGGTCCACCTTTGTCATATTGAATTGTTTGGACTATGGGAATCCCAGGGAAGATCCCAAAGTGAGACCCAGGAACGTATAGGTTGCTTACAATTATATAAAGGCGGTTGTATATTTATCTATTGATCCTATATACCTATCTAGTGGGGGGCCCAATATACTTACTAAATGGGTGGCGTATATACTTGCTAACCTACTGGGGGATTTTATACCTACCTGTATTTTTACATATCTCCATTGTGTGAGGCTTATATAACTACCTACTAAATAAGAGGGCCTTTAAACCAACCTACTTACAGGAGGCCATATACCTAACTACCTACTGGGGGCCTACATACCTAGATTTCTACTCAATGAGGGGACCTATATAACTACCTAATTACTTAATGAGGGGGGCGTATTTACCTACCTAGTTAAGGGGGGCTATATACTTAACTGTTTAATTGGGGTCTACATATCTGTGTACCTACTATGTGGGGACACAAAACAAAACTAAGTGCACAAATGGAAGCCACATAGCTGTCCATGGGTACTTTTACTGTTAAAGGCACATAGGGATCATTATTACCATTTGATGTGCTATGGATGGGGAATTGTGCGGAGTTTGGAATAGATATAGATGTGTTGGAAAAGTGAGAAGTCTAAGATGTTTGTGTGGTAAATTCTGCAGGGACAAGTCGTGGCTGAGAGAAGTTGTCATGGCTTTCTGAGCCAGATGGAGAAGAAAAGGAAAAAAGAACAACTCCCATCAGAGAAGAGAACGACTCGTCAGAGAAGATGTCTCCTGTGAATCCCTAATGTCAATGATTATTTTGCTTCTCTGTTGGATCAGTACTGTATTCATGGTCACTGTTGATCTGTGACTACCTGTCTTCGGACCACTCTGTGGTCACTACATGGCTGTGTTGTAGGTTAAATTGGTGCTTGCATAGTGGCAGCGTTCACTTGTTCCTTATTGTACAGCGATCATGAACCTGTGATTAGGGGGTTCTCTGCACCACTTTTACTTTCTTGCTTGTGTTTATAGTGTTGTTTATTTTAGAAAGTGGCAAAGTGTGTCTGTCTAAGGGAGAATTTGGAGATGGATATTTTATGCGGGCTGGTGGGGGTTTTGTACCAGGATTGCTTTTTAGTCCCAGTTTGGCAAAAATAGCAGGTCTGTAGACCTTCAATAGGCTCCCGATTGCCACTGACTGCCATTTAACGCACTGCGATTGTGCTGTGGGGCGGCCAATCAGGAGATGGGAGGGGGAACCACCCTCCTGCAAAATTGCTAAAATGCCGGGTTTCTTTAACTGCGGCATCTAAGTAGTAACATTTCCGGCCCCAGTTCACCATAACTAACAGCTGGCCTTCTCCATTCATAATTGTGTCCCCTTACTGACTGGCAGAAGTAGGCACCCTAGGTGGTTGACCACCAGTGTCTACCTGTTGTCCCAGCCCTGAAAAAGTGAGGCATTTTAATAAATTTGGCAAATTTTCACTATCATGTGGAATTTTGCATTTTATATCACTTTGTTATAACTGCCCCATTACCATCTTTTTTTTTCGTATTTTTATTAGAACATCCAACTACATCATTATTTTCAGGAATGTGCTAGCCACAGCACTGTTATCTTATGCAAGCTACAAAATACAATGTTACTCTTGACTTTTTTATAGTTTGGTGATTCTCAGCACAATTTTTTAAAAAATTTGAGAAATTTTTGTAACTATCATGTTGTTCATCAAGGAGAACAGAAAGTTATTGTTGATTGTCTGTCCAGCAGCCACATAAAAACAAAAAACACAAAAGCCAACCGCATGAGGCAACAATACAAAAACTAGGCGTGAATGAGGGGGGGAAGTGCATTTAGACAATGTGGATGTTAGTGGCCAAATATCAAGGTAATTCAACAGCAAGTCGTATGAATATTTACAAAGAGATAAACATTTACATGTTAAAAAAGTACACTCTACTTACAATGATCCTTGTTTACAAAAAAATATTCTGGATCCCGGTAATGATTAAGGGTTTATGGAGGAACACAGGGACAGGTAAATCATTATTTATATGTTAAAAATTCACCTGAAACAAATTGAAATGCAATGTATATAAGAAGTGTGTTTCTACAGCCCAAGTGAGTGTTCTATAATATGGTAGTTTTGCAACTCTTCCTTTCCTTTTATTATATTTCGGAATGATGTTGGTGACATATTAGAATTAAAAATGGCATATATATGTGATTAATGTTTTATGTGATGTTTATGGACTTGACTCTAAGCCCATATTTAAATGTTGCAGAATTGCAACATCTACTGCAGTCAAAGCTATTGAAAATATAAATTTAGATATGAACATTTGCATTAATATAGTTTCCATATAGAATACATAAATTTATATATAGCAGCACAACCAAACAAATTCATGATAGAAAATAGTTTTACGCAGAAGTGTAACTTAAAGGGATTTTCGCATAAATTAATATTCGCTGCAAATGTCACTCGCAGCGAGCCGTGAAGGAAAATGAGGAGGGCAGTACTTGCGACTAACCTCCCCTTTCATTTTTATGGAAGTTTCAAATATGAGTGTGTGCACTTGACTACATTTGGAACTTCCAAAGAAGTGAATGGAAAGAATGGCTACAAGCGCTGCCCTCCTCATTCTCATGCATAGTTGGCTTTAATTCAGTTCTGGATAACCCGTTTAAAGCTCCTGGCCGCACTTTCAGCCAATCCAGCATCGCTCTGCTCTGTGCTGATGAGGGGCAAAACCCAGAAACAGCTGTATGCAGATGGGTGGTGCTGGCTTGGCTAAATATCCCTTCTTGCTTTCCAAAGACCAGTGGGTCAAAAGCAAATTGAGGATTTGTTACATCCAACAGAGGGCGCTTGAGCTTCTCAACTCCTTTCCCATAATGCCTTGTGATATACAAAAAAATGAAACAGGGATCCTAACTATTGCATTCAGGTTGGCTTAATGCAACTATTACAAGTACTGATACAATCACTTGGAAACTAGCAAATTGTGAAGATAATTGCCATTTCTGATGGATATGGGCACATGAGTTTCCAAAGTCTTCATAGAATAAGTCTATGTAAGTGGAATATTTGACAGTTTCTTGGAAGTTAGCCAGTTAAATCTTTGCATATTACCACCTCAATAAAGTTTTATAAGTCATTAACATCAAAGCATAAAAACCATATGAGAGTTCTATGGTAGGGGCATTGTCTACACAGAATATGTTACAATGCCGTCCAAAATCCGACGGTATTTTAACATCGCTGGACCACAGTATTTGGTGCAGATTTGTGCTAAAAACTGCGGCTGGTTTTTGGATTTGCCATCGACCCCATCCATTGAATGTACAGGATCCGACGGCAATCCTGTGGAAGATCCAGCAGGTTTGAAAATTCACTGGAATCCAGAGGATTTTTAAACCGACCAGAAAAAATCCATGCTTTGTAGACTACAGCACAGATTTCTTATTGTGGTCTACATAGCACTGGGTACAGTCGGATTTTCAGCGGATTCTAAATACTGACTCCACCGTAAATCAGATGAAAAACCTGTGCTGTGTAGACATAGCCGTAAAGCGAATGGACCTAAATGGATAAAATACAATAGATGCTTCTTGTAGTTCTTAAATAAAATGAAGGCATAAAGACAAAAGGCGACATGTTCCATTAGGGCTGCACCATTTTTTGGTGTATTTTGCGCCAAAAAACTGTTGACGTCCTATTCTCTATATAAGTGAACTGTTGTACACCAAAACTAGGCGAATTCTACACCAGGCACGACACATTTGTATCAAATATGCTAGCAATGATATGCTATGTGCCTAAATTAGGCTCATCAATTATACTATGCAAGATATACCACATGCCAGATTTTTGAACGGTTCTTTCATTCAGGCACTATACACTCGTTTAATGTGCCTTAAAACTGGAGTGGAGGCACCTCTTTTCTGACATGTCACCCAAAATGTGCCATCTTTTTTGTTTTTCTATAGCAAGACAGCCCTTCTATGTCTAAAATTCTACCAAATTCACTTCATCACAAAAATAATACAGCAGACTCAATGGAGCCAGACATCTGTCTTGCGTGTGAGGTAGAATGGTTACGTTAATTAGCTCTTCTGATAGCTTTTACCCATCTTTGCTTTTTTCTTTGAAGTGGTTCACACTTGAATATTCAACAAGCTATAAAACAGACTCACCATGGCCAAAGATCTTGAACACACACAAACACAATAAGCTGGTAGGTCCAGTCATCACAGGCAGGGATACAACATGGTCAAACAAAGTTTCTCTATAGACTTTATCCTAACGGGGAGCAAAAAAGAAACATTACCTGGGAAAGAGGCCTCAAGACCCCACATTCCTTGTGTTCCACAGCCACAACCTTCATGCAAGTACTCTGAAAACATAGATGAACATAAAAGGAATGAACAACCAGAACCTTCTGAGGATACCAAAGCTTTCACAAACCTTTCAGAAGAACAGGACGATTGTTTACAATACGTTGAGTCTTCTTCAACTAGTGAGTACTATTTTTATGATTGGACTTTTACAGTTTAATGTTTTTTTATTATCTTAATATTTTTGAAAGTCTTAGAAAATAAAAAATAATATAAGACTATGTCTACACGGCACAGCTTTACCGTTGGATTTTCGGCAAATTCAGTATTTTGAATCCATGGAAATCCGAGGGTATACTGTGCTGCATAAACAGCAATGAATAATCCATATTCTAGTCTATACAGCGTGGATTTTTTACCATCGGGTTTAAAATTCAGCAGAATATGCAACATGTTGTATACTCCACCGGATCCTGCTTGGATTTGTCGTCAGCCCTGTAAATTTAATGTACAGGGCCGACGGCAAATCCAAAAACCGACTGAGGTTTTTACGCAAGTCTGTGCCAAAAACCATGGTCCAGCAATGTCAAAATGCAGTTGGATTTGGGACGGCATTTTGACATTTGCTGTGTGGACTTAACATAACAGGACGTATGAATTATTTAGTATGGTATATTATAATGTTTATTATATGAATTTGCCAACTTTGTTATAGTTACTGATTTCATAGTATGACAGTATACATTTCAAGTTATATTAAATGGGATTTGCCACATGTGCTTGTCAGTGCAGCAGGTTGGCTCATATTGGCTCACACTTATGGCTGTCCTTCCCATTCATTTCTATAGGAGTTACAAATATAGCCGAGTGTGATTGTCTATATTCAGAACTCCCATAGAGATAAATTGGGGAGAGCTACACTAGTGTGTACCTTTACCATTATGAGCAAGCCTTTGAAAGGGAAAGTTTTAAAAAACACTTTAATATTTTGTTCTAGTTAGATCCAGGTTTTATAGAAGTTTTATTGGAAAATAAATTTTATGTTTCATTTTTCTGTTTTCCGTGTTCTTATGTCTATGCTGTACAACAAACTACTAATTTGTAATGTACAACAAATGATAAGAATTGAATGGGTTTAATGGGACTTTGCTATTAACGGCCTATACTTAAAATAGGCCATCAATATCAAAATGGGGAAGGGGGGACAACTCCCAGCATTCCCCTACCAATCAACTGATGGAAGGAGATGCAGAGTGATGCACAGCGCTGTATTTTGTACAGTGGTTGTGTCTGGTATTACAGCTTCGTTTTATTCACTTGAATGGGACTGAGTTACAGAGAGCTGTATTACAAGGCCCCACCACTAAAATGTGCAGAGCTGTGGCTAATAAACCAGACTTAACTGTATATTTTGTACTAGTGATGTCTGTTAATATAGCTCAGCCCTACTCGAGTGAATGAAAATAACCTGCAATACCAGACACAACCACTGCAAAAATTACAGTGCTGCGTCTGGTGCTGCTGATTGCTGGAGGTGCAAAGAGTATCGTAGCAATTTCAGTAAGTAATGTCTAGTTTAGAGGTTAGTACTTGTCAAAGCATTTGTGTTGCAAATGAATCCTTACCTGGGGCACTGAAGCAACTATATCAACTTCATCCTAGAATTCATTGATGGCATTTGTTGGTTACTATTATGACATCCTCTAACCTTAAGTCTACATTTTATTCTTTTGGGTTGTCCTATCTTCAGCATTTTTATTTTCGATTGCGATTACATGTTTAGGCGCAGCGATGTCATTGGCTTAAGATAAAAGCCATCTTCCTAGTGCTACACTAATGAGGTTTTTCCATGGTATGGAGTGTTTACATGACTGATTCATATTCTTTTTATTTTGTTCTACAGCTCCACAGAAAGACTGGGAAAGTGCAGATGAATCTACTGACAGTTCTTCTGAGGATGAGAGTGAGCAGGCCTGTTCTCAAAGCCCAGAGAGTGGCCTCCAGAAAGATGTAGACCATGGGGGTACGAGTCCAAAAAGTGAAATACAACGTAGAATGAGAACACCCTTCACATCCCAGCAGATCTGCAAGCTTGAAGAAATGTTCAAGAAGCAAAGATACCTGGGGGCATCTGAAAGGAAAAAGTTAGCAATTTTACTTCAACTGTCTGAAATTCAGGTAACTTTTTGCGTTTTATTTTAGGACCGTATCATAGTCTGAGAAGTCCTTCAACATCTGACACAAAGTACATCCAAAAGTAATATTGCTTGTTAAAACAATGATAGTCACAGGTTTTAACTACTTTTTCTCTGGCATAAAGCTTTAACAATCTTTAATATCCACAGTATAGCCCTTTGCGGCATTTATTTTAATAGTTTAAGTGGTCCGGTTTATCATGTTCCTGATCATGGTCCCAACAGATCAATATATCTATCAATAATCATTATTCATGCTGCCATGCCTTTTTAATATGTGATCATAGGGCTACATGTATGAAAACTGTCTTGGTCTAAGACTTTTCTTGTTGCCCATAGCAACCAGAGCGCCCCTTTCATTTTTTTCAGATCATATGAGATGAAAGGGGAACCCTGACTGGTTGCTATGGGCAACAAGAAAAGTCTTAGACCAAGACAGCTTTCATACATGTGGCCCATAATGTTTTCCATATGGTCCAAAAACGCACCAGTAAATATATTCCTTGAAATGCACTTATATTTCCTTAGTGTATATTCAAATATATGTCACCTATATACTAGAAGGTCGTCTATATTTTGATGGCAATACCCATTTAAGAACCTTAACGGATTGTTGCAACCTCCAGGGGTGATCTGGATATATGCCCTATTTAGGCCAAATGAAACTTATACAGGTGAGGCCTTTAATAGTTGTTATAGACAGCTGGTATATATACACACACATACAATAAATATATACACACAGATACTATATATATATATATATGTGTGTATATATATATATATATATATATATATATATATATATACACATACACACCCATCACCCAGGTCTGGACGCCATGCAGGACTGTCTTGGGGCCTTCTCAGATAATCTCCAAAAAATTGGGAATCTCGCAAGAGAACAGAGAGTGACTTTTGATCACTATATTTACTATTTTGCCATAGGCAAACTTAAACTCTATCAGTTCTCTGTAAAACACTAAAACTTAACTTTTATTATGTATAACTCTTAACCTCTATACACACTATTTAAAACCCTGATCTCTAACCTCATCATTTAACCCTTTTTGCTTCTGAAAGAAGGAATAACTCCTCTTCTATTATCAAGTCTGGTGGAGCACCACCTATTAACAGGAGAGCCTTATATCTATAGCAAAGTACTAGCTCCAGTAAGGGATCCCAAGCCTACTACTTGGGTACGCTTGTAGACAGAGGTGAGAAATCACAATTTAAAACGTCATATCTGACCTGCCCGACATGGTTCGCCAGGTAACCTGGCTTCATCAGGGATTAGAGGTCCGATCACATGTGGTCTAAACTCACTTCCTTTTATATCATGTTAGGTACACCCCCTATTCAGGTGCTCACCAATTAGCCATCAGAGAATCCACATAAAGCCCACTCCCCCTTCAACTCTCCTGCACGCACACTCATAATATGTCCTGCTAAAGCTGCCACCATGCTCCCATGAACAGCAATCCTCAGGCAAATTCACCATCTCCATAGCAGGCTTGCGCCCCATCTTACCGTACTGCCCATGCCAACGCACTGCACCAGCAGACACCTCAGCCCTGACTGTGATGGACTTCCGTCTTATTACTCTCATATTATTGCAACTGCGTGGCTCACCTACAACGGACTAAGCAGAATAGGTGTTACATTCCACAGCACACTACCAGCTTTATCAGCTCCCATAAGCCCCCTCTCTTCCACATCTAATATGCATATTCATTGGGAATATAGATTTCACTGTACAGTACACCACTGTCATATTATCTTCCCATAAAGCACTTCTCCTATATATCTAATATACATATTCATTTTAATAAAGCTGCAAGCCCTATTAAGTACATGTTTTATTGTGCTGTATACTATTGTCTCAGACTATTTCCATAAACCACTTCTCTTTTATATGTAATATTCATATTCATTTTAATAAAGCTGCAGGCTCTATGGTTAGCCCACCCTCCCTCCTGCAGTTTGACCTCACAACTTCCCCATTGAAGATTCTCTCTTCCGGCTCACGGCTAGCCACCTAATTCATTACGTCACAGTGGAAGCATGCAAAAATATGGGAGCATGCAAAAATATTAGTGTCTTCAAACGCTATTGCATCTAGTTGCATCCAGTCAGCACTAGATCAACACAGCGAGCAGAAACAATAAATCTATACATAGATGAATATATACACATGAATAGGTAGTTATCCACTCCCAGGCTGCGTCCCGCCACAACAATGCGAGTGCACATACCATACAATTCAGCTGCCACAAAAACCCTCCATGCACAAAAGCAATATACATACATCCCGATTTGTTAAATAGAAACCGTGGCCTCACGTGATCAATACCTATCATCCTTACAGGACCCAGGGAAAATGAGGGACAACGTAGAGGCAGAGGGGTGGGGGGGCAGGAGGGAGATGGGAGAGAGGAAAAAACATATGTGAACTCTGATGCTTCCATAGTCATATATTCAACTGTGCTATATCCACTGACCGTACTTAAATCACATATATCATGTTTCTGGTGCTCCACCAGACTTGATAATAGAAGAGGAGTTATTCCTTCTTTCAGAAGCAAAAAGGGTTAAATGATGAGGTTAGAAATCAGGTTTTTAAATAGTGTGGATAGAGGGTAAGAGTTATACATAATTAAAGTTACGTTTTAGTGTTTTACAGATAGAGAACTGATAGAGTTTAAGTTTGCCTATGGCAAAATAGTAAATATGGGGCCTTCTCAGGTCACGGATCGCCGCTTTTGGTAAACGGTTCTAGCACATAAACACTCTGAAACCAGGCTTCGGTTTAACACTGGCCTCAGCCAGCTTTATTTAGGCTCTGGATAAACATACATGGCTGGCTCCTACCCCAGGTAACCTTGGTGGTGTGTTGCTTGCAAGTATCTTCTTTGCTCCACCTAGTGGCAGAAACATGAGACTGCCATAATCGCTCTGCCAGAATATATACAGAGAGAGCTGCATTATTCTAAATATACAAAGAGTCCCCAACTTACACCGTTCCGACTTGCAACTGTCCCCTAGTTACAAACTGATACTTATGGGATATGCTGGCACTTGTAGTTCAATGTTCCACAGCAGATAGTAACTGTGGAACAACAAGTTCTAGCATGCCACAGGAGCACATTAGGTGAAATATTCTTAACAGGGGCACAAACAGCAAAACAAATGTGAAAACCCTTCATTGCACTATCCAAAATGAAAAAAAAAAAAATCTTTTGTGCTGGAGTTACATTTAATAAATATACCTGCTCTGACTTACATGCAAATTCAACTTCAAAACAAACCTACAGTCCCTGTATATATTATATATATATATATATATATATATATATATATATATATATATATATATATATATATATATACAGAGAGAGATAACTACATATATGAGAGAGAAAGAGAGATATAGATATATAAATACATTCCTAATATTATTTCATTACAGGTCAAAACTTGGTTCCAAAATCGGAGGATGAACCTCAAGAGACAAATGCAAGACCACCAGCATCATCTGACCACATTTTCGGTCTGCTACACTCACTCTTTACCTTACTATCATGGACCTCCAGTATCTGTTAACAGTTTCCCTTTCTACCAAACCCAAAGCCATTTATATCAAGCCCCACCAGAGTCTGCATAAACCACAGA
The DNA here is from genome assembly GCA_025379985.1 of Phyllomedusa bahiana. Classification (NCBI taxonomy): domain Eukaryota; kingdom Metazoa; phylum Chordata; class Amphibia; order Anura; family Hylidae; genus Phyllomedusa; species Phyllomedusa bahiana. The sequence continues at coordinate 6,501 of JAODAL010054782.1, read as the reverse complement.
CCCAAGGTTCCACCAGTACCACACCAGACCATCATGAGCACTAAACATCCAGAACAATATAGTCCATTTTTCAGTTCTCACTACATGTAATTCAACAATGGGACTTCACAAATATATTTTTTCTGCTTTTTGTGTTTGTTTTGTGATTATTTAAAATTTTACAGATTGTAAGCTCTTGTGAATAGAATCCTCAAACATTGTCTGATTTAAGTAGCCTTAATGTTTGTTTGTTTTTTGGCTATACTTATACCCTTCAAGTTGTAAAGTTCTGCAGAGTAGTTGTCTCTATATAAATAAAGATTATTATAATTATTATAATACAGAAATGTATTTCATAGTTCTATGAACTATTTTGTGAAATAATGAAAGCCAGTGCAATGTAACTTGAAATTGTAGAGTAATTGTCTTTCTGTTGATATCCTCTTGTTTTAAATGTGTCATAAAATATTTAAGTTCGAACATGTTAATATATAAATTATTCTGAGCATCAACCTTTGGTTTGGTCACTTTTTTCTTGCAGTGAGAGGCATATGTTACATATAGATAGATCATACATACCAGAAATTTTCAACTTGTGACTACTGTGTTGGTGAGCATCACGAACAGGTAGGCAACAAGGGCCTCAACAGACAGGGACAGTGGCACGAGATGAAAAAGTCCAAGTCCAGGCGCTGCCTGGGTTTATTTAGCAAGTACAAGCAAAACAAAGGCCTTGCACTTCAGGCCAACATAAATTAAAGACCTGCTCGGCTGAGCACTTACTAAGCATAAGTCTCCTTTCTGATTTACACAGTCTGCAGATCCCAGTGTGGCTTCCCTCTTGAACAGGAGAGTTTCTCCAGAGATAAACACAGGTCTGCAGGCCCACGCTTTATAGAATATATATACAAACGAAGAAGGCTCACTTACATGGGCTGTAACGAAGTATAGTCCTGGAGGATACATGCCACTGCTGTTCCGCTCCAAGCTGACCGCCGGCCAGGCGGAAATGAAGCAAGGGGTAAACGGAAGTCCGGGTATCCAGACGACACGCTGAAAACCGCTAAGAGATCCAGGAAGCCGGTAGCAGTAAAAGCAGATCTTTATTTCTCACAAAAATAAAAAGCACATTGGCAAACAAACACCCACGGCAGTAGCGGGACACAGACGCGTTTCAGGCAGAAACGCCCTTGCTCAATGTGATGTCGGCTATGTGTGTGCAATTCATTTAAAACTATCTAAAACCATTTTACACGGCTTAATCACATGATCGCAATGTTAATTAAATATATATAACAAGGGGGGATGAAAAAAAACCATATGACTTACATATATATATATATATAGTATATATATATATATATATATATATATATATGTAACTTATAATGTATATAACAAGAAAAAACCCTATTAATGGGTATTTTTATTAAGATATGTATAGCATGTCTGTACGGTAATTTAACCCTTCAGGTCTTCTAGTTCCTAGCTTTAAAACCCAATATGCCTCCCTTTGTCTTATTATTTTAGTCCAATTGCCACCTCTATAAGGATATGGTATCTGCTCAATTGCATAGAACCTGAAGCTAGCTAAGTTTCCATCATGGCACTCCAAAAAGTGCTTTGCTGCTCCTGACATTTGGCCTCTATGGTTTTTGATACTGGAAATATGCTCCCCTATCCTAGTTTTAATTTTCCGGATAATACTTCCCACATATTTCTTTTTACAACTGATACATTTTATAGTATAGATGCAATGATGGCTATTACAGTTAATAAACTGTCTAATATTACATTTTTGCACATTTTTATTATCCATAAATTCCTCTGTTTTCACTGCCATCTTGCAACAATTGCAACGTGGACCTCCACACTTAAAAAAGCCCTTCTGTGAGAACCAGATATTCGATGTAGTGTTTGTATTGTTTATATATGCACTGGGGGAGATAGTATTACCTATAGTTTTGCCCCTTTCAGGTATAATTTTAACTCCTTCTTCTAAAATTGCTGCCAGAGTAATATCCTGCCTTAAAACACTTAAGTTCTTTTGAAAAATTGATTTGATTTGTTTGAAGTTGTTACTGAATTTGGTGGAGAAAATCATCTTATTTTCCCTTACTAGATGATGTTTTTTATTTTTCTTCCTTAATAATTGTTGTTGTGTCATGGTGCTTATTTTATTTTTTCGCTTTTTGTATGTCTCTTTTATGGTATCCTCTTTGTGGGAGTCTGTCCTCAATCATTTTCTCAGCCTCTTTGTAATCATTATCTAGAGTACAGATTCTTCTTGCCCTGATAAATTCTCCCTAAGGGATTGCTCTTATAGTGCTATTTGCATGACAGCTATTAGCTTTTAATACCGTATTACCTGAATTTGGTTTCCGGTATAGCGTGGTGGCTATTTTTGCCGTTTGTGTGTCACCCTGGAGATAGATGTCCAGGAAAGGGATACCCTTTTTGTCCCATATTCCCGTGAAACGTAGATTATATTGGTTGCAATTAATATATTCCATAAATGTCTGTATGAGCGCTACATCGCGACCCCAGATGATTAAGAGGTCGTCGATGTAGTGCCCATACTATACAATGCAGTCAGCATATGGATTGTTGGCATCATAGATGGCATGGTGCTCCCACCATACCATAGTTATATTGGCCAGAGATGGCGAAAAGGTAGCTCCCATTAGAGCACCAAGCAATTGCAAATAAGAATGTTGCTCAAATTTAAAGATATTGCTTTTAAGGATATACTCTATAGCCACAAGAATAAATTCCTGAAGGTTATCATCATACATGCCATACTGTTTCAAAGAAAAGGCTACTGCTGATAATGCAATCTCATGGGGTATGCACGAATATAAACCCACTACATCACAGGTAACCCAGGTATAGTTTTTTCCCCGGGTTTCCCCTGAGCTTTGTAACAGAGTAGTATCTTTTCTATACCCTGGTAGGCTTTGTACTATAGGTTGCAGATATTTATCCACCCAATTACTGAGACGTTCATTTAAGGAGTCGTTACCTGAAATGATAGGACGTAGTCCCGGAGGAAACACATTCTTGTGTACCTTCGGGGTTCCAAAGAAAATAGTAACCATCGTATCATCTATTAATAAATATTTCTTTTGCCTCTCATTGAGGACTCCTAGGCTCATACCCTCTATGAGTAATTTTTCTAACTTCTTCTGAAATATTTACTAGGGTTTTCGTGCAATTTACGATAAGTAGTTTTGTCATTCAAGATCTCATAGACCTGTTTTGTATAGAGGCCGGCGTCCATCACGACTACCGCCCCCCCTTTATCCGCCCGTTTAATTACTAAGTTATTCATAGTTTTTAATTCATTTAAAGCCTTCATTTGCGGCCAAGTGAGATTAGTATTACTAGATTTTTTATTTTTTCTAATATTCCTCTTCTCTTTGTTTTTATTATAAAATTCACTATTTTTCACTTTCCCATAAAATTTTGAAAGGCTTCTAGAGCCGGAACTCTAGCTTGGATTGAATAAAATTTGGGGTTTGGGTGTCGTATGGCCCTTTTGGTCAAAACTTCTTTTTTGCCTTTTACTAGGGCAAAAAGTGAGTTTTAGACCAAACATTTTTCATAATTGGCCCATAGTGTTATTGAAACAATGGTTTCCTTTCCCAAAGCCCGGGCCCCTTTTGGGGTGACCCCCCCTCGTCCATATACTCCCTAAAACCACATGAGATAGTACTTTAGGGGAAAAATACCTTCCCTCCAAAACGCCTGCCCCCGTCTCAATAATTAAGAATAGAAAAAGTTCCAGGACGACATGTAGGCGACCACCTAGCGCGCCACTTCATCCAAGGCAGGGAGGGGGTACAAGAAGGGATGGAGTCAGCTGAATTTTCTATTTCTGGGTGCTAAATGCCTTATTTGCTAGAGCACCAGAATACCTTGTCCCAGTCCTGAATAGAAGTGATTTGGCAATGTGGCTGTGTTCACATTGTTACTCAAAGGAATTTTCCAAGACTTTTAAAAACCTCCTATCACCTCCGACTGTGCTAAAATAAATAAATGACCCCTACTCCCCATCCCAGCAATGCCAGAGTTGCAGAGTTCCCCGGTGTCTCATGATGATCACATTCAGGATATATGAGCCACCCAATAAATGACCACTATGGTCACATGTTGAAATACAGACATGTGATAGTGAGGCCAGAGTTTGGTTGCAGCATCATGTGATCCATGACTGTTATGTCATCAGTGAGGCTGAAACGGTGGTGATGGCAGAGGTAAGTAAGGGTTAATTTTCTATGTTAGCGCAGTGGGGGTAATAGGAAGGTTTTAAAGTGCTGGAAAATCCCTTTAATTAGAGACAATACAGTTTACACTTTTAGAATTAAAACCACACAGCCAGCTTTTAGTCATGTTTCCCCTTTCATCCACAAGGCAGAACATCTGAGATATGACTCTACATTTTAAATTTCAACCAATTTTTAACCCCTTACCACCAGAGCCAGTTTTGGCCTTCCTGACAGAGCCCCATTTTTTAATTCTGACATGTGTCACTTTATGGAGAATAACTTTTTGACACTTTTTACTTTTCCTGTATTAGAGAATGTTTTCTCTTGACACATTGTGCTTTACGTTAGTAAGAAATTTTGATCCACACAATCCTTGTTTATTTGTGAAAAATATAAAAATAATGTAAAAAATGGAAAAGATTCCCATTTTCAATCTTCAAAAATTTTTTGCATTAAAAAATTATTTCCCCTTAAAAATGTTCATAAAAAGCATCTCCCTATATTACGTAGGTTGGCATCATTTTTTTAATGTCTTTCCTTTTACATTAGGGGGCTTAGAAAATTTGTAGTAAATTTTTTCAAAATTTTCAAGAAAATTTGCAAAAATGATTTTTTTTAGGGGGTCAGTCCAGTTTTGACGTGGCTTTGACAGGCTTATATGTTAGATACACCTATAAATGACTCCATCTAAGAAACTAGACACCTTGAATATTTGAAATATTGTTTAGGAAGTTTGTTAACCCTTTAGGTATTTAACAGAAATTAAAGCAAAGTGGAGGGAAATTTTAAAATTTTTATCATTATTTAAGGAACACGGTAGGTGGACCGGGAAAAGAAACTCAAAAACAAAAACCCCAGTAATTTCCGTTTTTTGAGGATCCCATATTTGGCCCTAGTGCACTTTTGGCTAACCACAAGACCCAATAGGGGAGCACCTCCCGGACTCTGTGGCTAATTTTAAATACGATTTTTTTGGTGCCATTCGGGTTTTGGGGGACCCCTAAGATGCTAAAATTAATAACACCCTTTAAGCCCCAATTTTGGGAATCACCCCTTGAGGAATTATCCAGGGTTGTAGTGAGTATATAAATCCCAAGGTGTTTCAAAAATTTTTTTTGCAAACGGGTGAAAAGGGAAAAAAAACCCCATATTTTTTTCCCAACAATCAGCAATTTTGTAAAAAAGTTTCATTTTTACAAGGAATCCGGAAAAAACAGCACCCCAAATTTTGTTATTAAATTTTTTCAAGTTTGGCTATCCCCTATATATGGGTTTTTAAACAATGTTGGGGGAGCATGGAGGGCTTTTAAAGGGGAAGGGGGCCCTATTGGTTTTGAAGCAGATTTTTGGGGGGTGCCATGTCTCATTTTTCAAAGCCCCCAAAGTACCAGAAAGGTGAACCTTCCAGAAGTCCCCCCTTTTGGTTTAACACCCCCATGGATCTATTAAGGGTTTTATTGTGCATTTTGGGCGAACAGGTGTTCCATAGTTTTTTTTGCAATGAAAATGAGGGGAAAAAACGGAGTCCCGCTATTGTTTTTTTGGCTTCAATTTTACAACGTTGTGGGATAAATGACAGGATAACTTTACTATGCGGGTTGGTAGAATTGTAATGATATAAATTTTATATATTTTTTTGTTTTATTACTTTTACACAATAGAAATGTGTTTATAAAAATTAGCGTTTTTATGTTGTCATAGTCTGATAGCGAAAATCTTTCTATTTTTCTGTACAGAGAGCTGATTATAGGCTTCTATTTTGCAGGATGAGTTGATGTTTTTGTTGATACCATCACGGTGTGCATGTGACTCTTTGATCAATTTTTATTAAGGTTTTTGTGAAGCGTTTAGAACAAAATACAGAAATCCTGATTGTTTTTTATTTTTATTTTTTACAGCGGTCACCCTGTGGTTTTTTTTGGGGCTCTGCTTTACTCATATGTAAGTTGCCACTAATTTAATAGCTATTTAGACCCTCAATGGCACAAAAACCGGTTTCCAAACCCCACCACCCGGGCCCCAAAAATAAAAGTTTGGGGGCCCTGTAAAAATTTAAACTTTATTTAGACAACTTATAAAACATTTTCATCAATCGTTTGAAAACTGTAAAAAAAAAAGGGTACTTATATTTAGTTTTTTGGGGAAACCCCCGTTAACAACGAGTCCTTAACAACAGAGGAGCGATGTCTTTGTTGTCAAGTCCTACACTACACCATCCCTTCTTTTGGCCCGTGGTGGATACTTCGTGGGCCCC
>JAODAL010054781.1:0-24400 GCA_025379985.1 Phyllomedusa bahiana | reverse complement strand
TCCTCCCCCGGTGGGCTTGTTTCCCGGGGAGCTTACTTTCCTGCCTCTCATCAAATAAGTGCCGGGCACTTTTTCATCAGCACAGCCAAAGAAACAGAATAACACGGGGCTTCTATAATCAAAAAAGCAACACAATTGGAAATTTGGCCTAAACATAGAAGACATTAAGCCGAGACATTTCACTCTGCACACTCGGGAGGAGTTTATACAAGCTGTTTTCATTGTAACTAAAAGCAAACCTGTGGTACTAAACAGCTCTTACAAAATATTTTGTAGGAGAGACCAGTACATTGAGGGGGGGGGATCAATGGAGCCAGCATAACAGTAATGAGGGAAAAGTCATTCCTTGGTTAAGAAACCACAGAGGGGAGGGGAAGAAACGCCCCTGAATTTCTGTAACGGGGAAGCTTTTAGAGCAGTAAAACAGGCTAACTGACGAAGTGATACATCCCCTTTAACACTTAAAAAGTACCCATAGACAATCCTGACATATGTCTTTTGGTAAATGTTTTTACTGTTAAATAACAATTCTGGAACTTTTTTTCTCAAAGCTCTATGTTGGGTGGTTCCCATTATTCCTCCTAAAAATTTATTTAAAATCTGTCAGCTAGGTGTTGCCTGTTGGGTGGAGGGGGGGGGTGTCCGCACTTTTTTTACATTGCCCAAAAACAGTGTTGACAGTCGTGTGGGAAAGACACGGGGACTCTTAATTTTTTCAGCAGCCAGACATTTTGGATTGTGAGCAGGGAAAGCAAAAGAATTTGAATGGATCTAAAATAGGAGTTTGAACTGTAAAAAAACAAAAAAGGGGGGGCGGGGCCCCTGGCCTGTTTGTGGATGGACCATAGAGCAGGAGCTTGCAGGAAATACAGTAAAGGGGTTTTAAATAAGCCCATATTTGCCAAAAAAAAAGCCAAAGGGGCGGGGGGCTTGCCTTCCACACAAAAACAACGTTTTTGAGTGCTTCCGGGAAACCCTCATGTAGAAATCCCTTTTCCCCGTCTGGGGCCTGTCGGGGGTTACTGGACCCGGCGCCATTTTGGGGTAAAAAGGGGGGAAACCGAGCGCACGGGCCTACCCCCCCTTTCCACAGCAGCCCGAGAAACTTGCTTAAAACCCTCGACACGAAACCCGCCGGCGGCAGCAGGGTTAGCAAACCCCGGACCCGAGCTGCTCGGCGACAGCAGCGCAGGAATGCCTGCCCACATCAACAGCCGTCATACACAAATACCCCTGGGGTAGCGAGCAGATTACCTTTTCCCCCCGGGTTTTCACCCAGGAAGAGGGGACAGCGTGAAGACCGTCTCGCGCGAGACGGGGGAAGACAGGGCATGAGGGGAAGTAGGAAATCCTGAATGAACAGCTGAGTGGCAGGATCGCGTGCCCGCTGGCTCCTCGGGAAAAAACTGGTCTAGCCACAACAGTCCTCGCGCATGACTAAAAGGCCTCTTACCTCCCATCAGTGGAGCAAAAAAAAGGGTCAGTAACTCATTTGATTCGCCCAAAACCCCCTTTACCAGAGATTCAAAGGGTTGGGAACCAAAATTTCCCTTTAGGACTGACACCTTAAAAAACGAAACCCTTAAATATTTTAAACCCTATAGTGGAAAACGTGTGCAGTAAGACAGCATCTTCCTTCAACACCACACACTTCACCCCTAATAAAAACTTTTTGAAAAGAATCAAACTCATTTGGGGAATTTACTGTCCCAAACCATCAGATTTCTTCCCTGATATCCACAGCACAGCCAAAATTTAATCTCTCCTACAATCCTAATTCAGTGACCAGTCCCCGCATTACTTTTTCATAACGTACCTACAGGCATTTGTGTTAATATCAACCTACGGTCCTTGCACCCCATACGGGGTCCTTAATTTTACCCCCCTCATGAAAATACAATGGGGGGAAAAACACAAAAAAGTGGTAAAGCCCACCCTACCAAGTTAAGGGAAATTTTTTTAAAACTCCCTCACTCGACCCAAACAAAAGAGACTTTCCCCCCTTCCCCCTCCTCTCTACAAGCCCCTCAAAAATGACTCTGAGGATAGAAAACCATAAAATAGTCAAACCCCCTTTTGCACCCTGGCAAACCCACCAGCGTCGTTTACTTCATTTGGAGCCCCCTCCATAGTGACTTTAAAAAATGTTGGGGGAGTTTAGAATGGATATCCAAGCTCTTGTTCCAGAACTGAACTTTTTTTGGGGAAAAAATGGAGATTTTTTGGGGCTTCACTAACCTCCTTATCGACCCCAATGCCCCTTTTAAGGAAAAGGGGAAATTATATCAAAGGGTTTTAGACCTGAAAACCTTCACGACGTAATAATATCCCCCTCAAGCTTTCCCTAAATTAATCCCCAGTTCCCCTTTCCTTTTCCTAACCGTTTTTAATGGCCCTGGAAAACCCTACGCCTCAGACCTAGATTTAACGATCCCCGACCCATAACCCCGAAACCTAACACCTTCCTCCTTAATTTACCCAAGATGTAATCGCGAAAATTCTTTTTTTTTCAAACAAGGGAAAAAGTTCCTCAAAAAAACCACAAACCTCCCTGGCCCTTCCTGAAATTTAAAGTTTTTCAATTTACCCGGGACCTCTCAGCAGGAACATGTTAAGAAGGAAAGAATTTTGCTCCATTTACAAAAATCCGCAGAAACAACATTGCTTTCACTGGGGTTTTTCTGTTAAATCTATTAACCAAAGATCTCTACAGGGTCTGAAAAAACCATGGGTGCGAGATAACGACCGGGGATCACACCCCACTTTGGCCCCAAAAAACCCCCGCCCTCCGATCAAGACCCAAACGATCAAATTCACAGGCAAATGCCTTTATTTCCTGAATTGCCCTGCCTTCGTATTTCCCTTTTATCCCTTGTATCTCAAACAAGAATTCGTCCTACGGTTCTACGCGAGGATTTTTACCCCTCTATGGTTTCCTTGTCGGGAAAGCAACCTTTTCCCTTTGACCTCATAGTTCTAGTAGGCCTATTACTTTTTTCTAATGTTTTAATTGTTGCTCCCGCGTGTCAATGCCTTGATCATTTTTATGCCATGGTTTTAATGTTTTAGGATTAACATCTCTTCTAGTTTCCTTTCTGTTTTTGGGGGGGTTAAAATAATGTTTTTAAAACGTAAATGGGCTAAACCCCCCATAAACTTCCAGTTTGTGGAGAGACGCCCTAAAATCTAAAGCACATATTATGTGTTCAAAAAAAACCATTTACAAGCCTCTGATGTACACGGGTTAAAACTGGGAAAATTTCCCCACATTGTTTCCTCACAGCGACTGACTTCAAGAAACTGGGGGGGCTATTTTTATTAAAAACACTGTTGCTTTTCAACCTCATTTTTTCCCTTATTGCCCCAAGGTAAATTTATTATCCTAAAAGCATATTAATTTTCGGTTCTCTACACCTTCTAATTTTTAAACCCCCCAACCGCGCAGCTTACGTTTATTGCTAAAAAAATCACTAAAGCAAGGAAAAGCAAAAGGGGAAAATTTAGTGGCTGGGGTGTTTTTTAAGTAGTAGTTACAAAGCGCTAGTAGATAAAGAAGCACCCCCCACTACACCCTGAATTTTAAAATTTTCTAATTAAAAAAAATTACATAAATTAGGAGATACCAAAATGCAGAGGAAAAAAATTTTTACTTTTTTTCCACCCAAATGTACAATTCAGAATTTAAAATATTTTCTATAGATAGAGGAACCCCCCAAATGTTCCACTACAGAAATTGGGCTAGTTATTGGGGCAACCTGCACCAACCTTCCTTACTTTAAAGGGCTCCCCCCCCCCCCCCTCCAACCCCCCGTGGAGAATAAAAACCCTTTTTTACTCAAGTCCCACAAATTGTGAAGGAAAAACCAAACTCACTCACTGAATCTTTCATCTTAACCTCCACCGCCTTGAGGCGGCCCTTTTGGTGTGCCCATAAAGCGGGTTTTTAGGGGTGTTTGTATAAAAAAGCCCTTCCAAAGAAAAACGTAAAATGGCAAGATTAAATAATCTGTGCAAAAATTTTTAAGTTGGTAAACAATTTAAAATGATCTTCACCGTCACTAAGAAAATTATTAACTAGTAAAATAAACCGTAGCCTTTAAAATTTACCCAATATGAAGGGCAGCTCTCCGACTTCGTGGAAAATTTTTAAACCAGGGAGACCGCCCCCTTCAAATTGTTGCTAAGAGTCAAAAACTTACAAACAGGAAAGGGTTCCCCCTATTACTAACCAGATAAATCCAAGACACGGGATCCCCAACTCTTTTTCCACCCTTTTTTCGAACTATTACAAAAATTTGTATAACTTAAAGGATATCCGGAACTCCAAAATTTTACAATCAAAAAAATTTTTTCCTTTCCCTTCCCAAAAAAATCTCCCTGTTTTCAGAGGATCATTTATCAATTTTTAAAAAAACCGATTGAGATTTTAAAAAGATTTTAAGAAACGATAAGGCAGCTAAAGTTGAATAAAAGCCCCGGACCAAGGGTCCACAAAAAATATTATAAATTATTTAACACAGCCTGCTCCCTTTTTCATCAATCTTTCAAAATATCACCAAAAAGGTGCAGGGCCCCCAGAGAAATGTTAACTGCGTGTCACCACCATTCCTAAACCCGGGAAGGCTCCGATCAGATAGCAAACTATGAACCCCTCCCCTTCTGAACCGCATAAAATTATTGCCCAAAATTTTTGGCAAATAGGTCAATAATTTTTACCCCTTTTTAATTAAAAAGACCAGGGGGGCTTTTTTCAAAGGCCCGGGAACTCGAGACGGTATTAGAAATTCTTTAAAATTTTTCACTGTAAACATGGATAAATCCCCTCATTCTGGTTCCCTTGATGCCGAAAAGGCCTTTTACAGGCCAATTGGGATTACCCTTTGGAAGTCCTAACAAATTTGGGTTCCTGGGCCCATAGTCCAAGCTATACATGCTTTACTCATTGCCCCCAGCCAAAGTCCCCTTTTTTCCGGCTTTCTCTCAGATGTCTTTCCCCTTACCAATGGGACCCGGCAAGGATGCCCTCTCCCCCCTCTTGTTTTTATTTTAGCGTAGAAACCCCTTCGGCGTTAAAGGCAATCTACCTAATATCTGGCATCTCATTAAGGTTTTGAACATAAGATAAACTATTTGCGATGACATATTAATTTTTGTCAGAACCCCGTGAACTCCCTTGGAAACTCTTTTGGGCCCCCTGGATATCTATTCTCTGTTTCATTTAAAATTGAACAGACAAAATCTCTTCTTCCTTTTAAAAGTTGCAAATTTTCCCCAAAGGGTTACCCTTATAAACAGGATTTTTATTGGTCAGAAACCTATATTAATACTTTGGCATTTAAAACTCCTTCTTTTTAAAAAAACCTACAAATTAAAAACCCAGAAAAACCTTCAGATCCCCTTTCCCGGAAAGAACCGCCTACTCAGCTTCCCTTTTTCTGGTTTGCAAGGTTAAAATCATAAAATGTGATCCTCCTGATACTTAACATCACTAGATCCCTACCATACTTCTTTCCCCCCCCGGGGGTGAAAACAAACCGTCCCAAAACTTAAAATTCATTTGGAATGCAAAAAAAAAACCCAAGTGGGGAAAAACATCTCTTTCTTCCCTTTAAGAAAGGTGGTTTTAAATCCCTAACTTGAAATTTATAAGTGGCCTCGTTCTGGAACCTTATATTTTCTATGGCAGTCTCCCACCTTTTTCACCCTTGGTCCCAAATTAAAATCCTTTGGTAGCTCCCCTTTACAGTTTTTTAAAACTATTTTGGGGCCTTTACTAAACCCAATTTTTTATCTCTTTCCCTCCCTTCGGTCCACACGCCCTTCTTGTTTGGGAAAGATTTGTTTAAAAAAAAACAAAGGGTTTTCTTCCAAAAAAGACGTTCCCTTTCCATTTCCAACTAGCCTTCCCCACCTCCCCTTGGCAAACTGGATATCGCAAGGATTGAGACGGGCGCCATTTATTTGAAAAGACATCCTCAAACATTCCTAACCTGAGACAAAATTTTAACCTAGATCGTACTAAATTTTTCAAAACCTACAAAAAAGACAGTATTACATGACTGGTCTTGCCACATAAAAAACCCCTATTTCCCTTCCTTACTTTAATTTTTCCCGATGGGGAAAAAGGCTAGAAAGGGGGGGTCGATTACATATAAACTTCTACTCCAAAAGGAGAAAAGGCAAACCGGCAATTTTCTTAAATGGGAAAATGTGGATTACATTTCCCAACGAAAAATTGGGTGGGCGTCAAAGGTTTCTAGCAAATTTCTAATGCATCAATCACCTAGAACGATGAAAAAGTTGCACCTAGGGGGTATCTAAAGCCACCCGAACAGCTCCTTCTCTCAATCAAGTCAGCACTAGCTGGAAGGGGTTTTGGCTAGTAGGAAAATGATACAATTTGTGGTGGGACCCCTTTTCTCTGGCTCTGGAAACAAATTGAAGCCCTGTTCGGATTGTTTTCCCCGAAGATTTCCCTAACGCCCCCTCCCCTCTTAGATTAAAACATTAGAATTCCCTATTTAATTTGGAATGTTTATTTTATATTTTTTTAGCCCCCTAGATGGGGATAGCAAAACATTGGAAAAACATCCTCCCCCCTACTAAAAACAAATTTTGCATGAATCAACTTCCAATTTCAAATTTAAATTCCCTGTAATTCCCCCACAAGCGTTTCCAAGATTGGATGTTGGAAGATAGGGAAAGGATTCAAAAATTTTTCAACAAGAATTTAAAGTTTTAAAAAGACCTTTGACAAATTTTCTGCGGCCCTCCGCCGCACACATGGTACAATATCTATAATACCCTTTTTTTAAAACTCACAACCGGTGATGGAACCTACAAACTATTATGTACACTTTTCCTACTAGAGGCAATGACTATGGCAAGTTATGTTTTTTATTGTTTTCCTGTTAGTTTATACTTTGATTGTGATTTTCATGTGATTATCATTGTACTGCTAACAATTGTACTAATATGTAAGAATGATCATCTTTTCTCCTCTATAATTGAAAATTTTATAAAAATCTTATGTTATAAAAAAAAACAGATAAGGGACACAAAAAGATATCCAAGGAGTTGATAATGTCAGTCAGCAGTGTTCAAACTGTGATTGACAAATGGAAAGTCAGGGGCTCTGTTTAAAACCAAACTACGGTCAGTTAGACCAACAAAAATCTCCGCCACAAATGCCATGAAAATGGTTCGGGATGCAAAGAAAAACCCACAAATAACATCAGCTGAAATACAGGACTCTCTGAAAACTAGCGGTGTAGCTGCTTCAAGATGCACAATAAGGAGGCACTTGAAGAAAAATGGGCTGCATGGTCGAGTCGCCAGAAGAAAGTCATTACTGCGCAAATGCCACAAAGTATCTCACCTACAATACGCCAAACAGCACAGAGACAAGCCTTAAAACTTCTGGAACAAGGTAAGGCCATGTCCCTACGGCATGGGTTTTCGGCCGGTTTTTCAGCCGGTTTGCGGTTTTTCAGGCGGTCTGAAAAACCGTCCGAAAATGAGCACAATTGTGCTCTATGCAAAACCTGTGCAGCAGTCCTCACTGCACAGGTTTTGCCGTCGGACGGTTTTGTCGCCGGCGGACCGGCGGCAAAACATTGTAGAAGCACAATCTTCCGTCCGGTTTCCCGACGGAAGATGTGCTTTTCAATGGGAGGGGGGAGGGCTGTTCTGCGCTCATCGCGGAGAAAAGCAGTCCCCCACCGCGGCCATGGGGACGGGCGCAAAACAGGACAATCACCGGCCGGCAAACCGGCCGGTATTTGTCCTGTGCAGTGGGAACACGCCCTAATTTGGAGTGATGAGACCAATATTGAACTTTTTGCCCACAGCCATAAACGTTACATTTGGAGAGGTGTCAACAAGGCCTAGGATGAAAGGAACACCATTCCTACTGTAAAGCACGGAGGTGGATCGCTGATGTTTTGGGGATGTGAACCTACAAAGGCACCGGAAACTTGGTCAAAGTTGGCAGAAGGAGAGGGTTTTGAAACTAAGGAAGATATTTTGCAGCTCAGTGTGTTCTGTGATCTTTAATTGAAAAAGCATTGTTTTTTACCACTTTTTTGGCCAGCAGACCTCTGATAGCAGTTAAAATTGTCCATGTTTTTTCAGTTCTATTGCAATCACTGCGTGTCAGTGTTCCCAAAAACCGGCATAACTTATCCCTATAACTTTAAAATAGTTTTATTGCAGTCCGTGCATCTGTTTGCTCAGTTTTACGCAAATTGTGTTATACATATTTCCTATTAATTTGGGCCTGTAGTCAGTGGTGCGAAAGCCGCCATATTAATCCATATAACATTTAAATACTCTTATTGCAGTCTGTGTGTCTGTTGGCGCATAGAGCTCAGCTGTACGCATATTGTGTTATACATATTTTATAGTAAATTACGCCTATTGTCAGTGGAGCGAAGGCCGCCATATTAATCCATATAGCATTTAAATACTCTTATTGACTCCTTTTTCCGGCACTTTTTAATCAGTGGGTCAGACAGGTTTAAGGGTCATACTGCGTTCCAGGACAGGGATAGTTAATGTCCAATTCAAATAAAATGATGGTTCAAATAATACCCCCTTCTGGCACTTTTTGATTTGTGATCATGCAGGTTTAAGGGTCATGCTGTGGTACAAGACAGGCATAATGAATAGTCTGTCAGTTTTTTTTCTGTGACTCTTGTTGCCTAATTGTCTTGCCTAAGATGTAGCACATATCCATTTTACTGTTGTTGATGTTAATTCCAGCTTTTCCTCCCCTGTTTGGGTGTAAGAATGAAGGTGTTTCTCTCCTATAGACTTTAATGGTCATCGGCGATTATCTATTATCGGATATCAGCATGATAATTGACTATATCGACTATCGATCCAATAAAGATAGTTGACACAATCGCTCATCACTACTAACAACTCAAACTGCAACCTTTAGTCCTACCCACGATGTCCCTAAAACTTTATATCACCTACATATATATGTCTGTGATGGAAAAGTGACACAATTACAAATCTTATTTCAGTGCCACTTTTGCTGTTAAAAATAAAATATTTAAAATAAAAAGAAATGACCACCTGCAAAGATTGACTTTGTCACTCACAAGCCTGGACTACTAGTATTATGTGTTATTGATGTGTCACCTGAGCTTTCTTTCCCTGGGATGTGTTTGGGAACATCACTGGTTAAGATTGCTAGACAGTTTTAATTTCCCTGGTTCAATTGCATCTTTGCAAGAGCAAAGATTTTTAAGGTACCAAATGAATGTATCAGTTCTCTGTCATTCACTGTATCAGATACATCTAAGTACTAAAAACAAATTTGTTTCTCACCTACATAGTTTTCAGTAATGCACATTTATATTTTTCACAGGGCTTTCTGACTGATTAATGACCTATTACACTCACCCCTCTCAACACAATATTCCATCTAATACTTCTCCTTGCTGCACCTTGGTTCTAGAACCCTCAAAGTAACTCACTTGCAGCATGCTCAGACAATAAAAATTTGGCCTGCATCTCCTTTACTTGCAAATTTTAGGTAAGGTCTATTAATTCCAATTCACTGACTTAAATACTATCATGATACATACTTTTAGAGGGAACCTGTCACATTGAACATGCTATCTGATCTGCAGACCACATTTTATAAAGCACATTGATTATATAGTTTTTCATTTATTTTTTTATTTAATTCAATACTTATCCTGGGTTAAGGAGTCTAGTGGGTGGCCTTATCATTTCAGATCATCAGTCACTGCTAAAACTTTCCACTGGTCGCCTTGACTCAGAATAAGTAGTAAGTTAAATGATTGAATTATAACTTCTGCTGAATATTTCCCCATAAAACTATGTAATCAATCTGCTCGGCTCCACCTCCTCTAGAACATGCAGTCTGCAGATCAGATTGTATGTTCGAAGTGACAGGTTCCCTTCAAATGCCCTGTTGAAAGGGTTTGTCCAGCTTGTTAAAATTTAATTAAATGGAAAAAATAAGGAAAAACATTAAAAATATATAAATAAATTTACCTACCGGTCCCATGCTTCTGCCACCCTGAGTTCTCCTAGGATCCACCCCACTTCACTTCTGGGTTCTCATCCCGACACACAGTCAGGGCTCTATAATGAGATAATGGAGCATGACCCTTTCTTGTGTGTCATCAGACAGCACAGGAAGTGATGAGTAGCAGATCCTGGGAGGCTTAAGAGTAAGCTCACACAGGGCATTTGTAGCGCTTACACCTTGCGCTTTTGTGAGCGCATAATTTCAGCGCAAAGACAATAAACAATTGCCTGAAACATTTTTCTCATTTACTTTGTTATTTTTTTGAATATAAAAGGCTAAAATAATTAACATATCAATTCTTTTATACTGCGTACAGTACTTCCAAAAAATACATAACTAAAATCATCGTCTGAACAACGGCAATGATTTTACACTGCACTTAATGGGTGCTGTTCGTGAACAATGTTTGAAGTGTATTGTGCACCAAAGTACACACCAAAATACTCTGTGAGAACATATCGAAGAGTGGCAGCGAGGGGGATTGGGAGGTAAATATTTTTTTCTCCCTCCTGGCAACATTTAATCAGAATTTTAATACACTGGTGTAGGAATTAGCTTCACAAATAGTAGGCAAACAAGGAGAATTTGGTGCAAAGCTGAAGGGTTTATTGAAATGGCAGGAACAACAAACAGGAACAAAAACAATTCATCAGGAGGCTACACAACAGCCGTTTAAACAGAAACACAAAAAACTGGTCTCCAGCTTAATCTTATACAAGAAAGTCCTTAAATGACCGTGTAGTGGTTCTTAGTCCATGCACCGACCAGCAAGTTTGTCTTTGTCCTGTTCCAGGGCACCTTTTTCTTGTTCCTGACAGCAGCACACTGGTGAAAATGGCTCCCCAAAAAAACTCTTCAGGTGCACTCTTTACACCTGATGCCTGGAAGAGCAGGTTTTAAAGGCCTCACGAGGTCCACTAAAGTCCCGACCGGATTGTGGGAACGCCCTCCCACCCTCGCTACAGCCATTCCGCGAAAACAGCCCAATTAAGCCACCTGGCAGCTAAACAACCCGCAAAAATGTCAGTAACCTAATGGTACTGACTGGGGCTGCTGTTGTACCCCACCGAGCCCCGGGAATTTGGTGGCATATACATTACAGTTCCTCTGCAGCAATTCAGCTGCATGGAAAGGCCGGGATGTACTGCCAGATCGACCATCCTGACAAACCTGGCATTTCACTAATGAATACAGCAACCTGCTTGGCACATATCTGCCTTCTACTATTTTTTCTGCTGGTTACCTACACTGAACTAACCACTTTAAAAAGTACTGCAGGATATATTGTACAGTAGGTAGGCAGTAAATGAATGCATTTACTGTCATATATTTAAGACATTTTTCATACTTTATTTTCTCCCTCTTTGAGAAGTTAACTATTTTTAGAGTCTACTTCTATATACTGTTAGAAAAATAGCAATGGTCAATCCAAAGAGACAGCTGGAAAAACCTCGGAGTGCTTTATCGAGGCTGCAGACAGTGACTGGATGTGGAGTGCTTTTTTCCTTAACTAGCAAATTCTTTCCTCAACTGCTACAACTCATGTTAATTGTGATTGATAGGAAGCCCTAGAATTAGAAGCTGAGACAATATACAGCTAATATTTCATAGGATTTTTTTTTTTCTTAAGGAATCGCTCCAGTGCGAGGTTACATAAAAAGAACTGCATGCTAGGAAATTGTGACAGCAAACTGGTTAAATATTAATGCTGTGTTCACACAGTAAATGAAGCATTGTGACTAAATTGTACTGTGCATATTGAGATGCCCAAACTAGTTTAAATTAAAAGGCTGGGCAAGAGGAGGTTCTCTCTCACTTGGGACTAAATGTGCTTTCCGTGCACTGTACAAAATCTGGGTCAGAAATAATTTTTATTTTTGTTGTCAGAAATGCCTACTGTGACTGTTTCCATGTACAGTACTTCTTTCTGTGTCCCTTAGGCCTTAAATACATTTTAAGATCTCAGTTGGAACACTCACATTTTATGAGAATTTTTTTTTTTTTTTTTTTTTTTTTAAGATTTTGATGTTGGTGGATGGGCACAAATCATTATTCAAGCATATAAGATGATTTGTGTTTGTTATGCAATTATCCTTCAATGACTTCACCTCTCATTTCTTGGTTCCAAAAGGTTGTAGAAGAGTTTGACTGTTAAATGAAAACAGAATACAAAAACTTTTGTCTTGTAACAATGCCACTCTGCTCTGTAGGTGTCGTCTGGTATTGCAGCTTAGCAAAATTGTAACAAAGACAGCAGCATATCCCAAAAAAAGTAAAAAATGACTGAGTGCACGCCACAGAGACTCGGATCACGGTCACCAGTACGATCAAAAAAATAGAAAAAGGCAGCACTTCACAAAATAGTCAAAAATTAATTTACCCAAACATGGCAACGTTTCGGTTCTCACCAGAACCTTTCTCAAGCAAAGCACACAGTGACAACTAGTGGTATAAGTAGTGCAGTGATACAGTGAATAATTGAATATACAATATCGAGAAAACATAAATATCATGATGAATCAGTGAAAGCAATCAGAGTAAATATAAAGTGTTACATCAAACAACTTCATGTGATACATATACAGATTATTTATTACATCCACAGTGCACCTATATAGTGTAAAACCGTGTACAAGTGCCTTAATTGAATGTACATAATCAATACAGTTGCATGTGATTAAAAGTAAACTACCTGGACATGTCGCTCGAGCAGCGCGAGGCTCCGGCGTCTCCCGAAACTAACTGCGCATGCGCGAAGACGGGAAAGGGCGCATGCGCAGTACACACCCAACTCCGCTGACCCAGCAGAGGGGGAATGAACATTTGCGCATCCCCCCCACCCCCCCTTTTGCAAGCCGTTGCTCTAAAAAAGGCTGTATTGAAAAAGCGGAGCATCAGTAAAATCTTAAAAAGTAAGTATATAGGGCCAATATTTTTAAAGATGGTCTTTTAAAAGGGAGTTATCAGGGAAAACCCACAATTTTAATGATAAACCACCCACATTTGACCGCGATTCCCCCAGCATATGACTGAGGGTCAAAATGTCTTAACGGAGGGTGCGAATCAGGGGAAACCCAAATTTTAGGCGCAGCTTTTTTTATATTCCCAAAGTTTGTTAACCCCTGTCTACAAAAGATTTTAAACCCTCCCAAATTACATTAAACCCAAGCCTAAAAATATTCCAAAAACCCCAGAAACCCCCAACTGCCCATTTCGGGGGCCAATTTTTTACAAAAACCCCCTTTCCTTTTTGGTAAACCTGGTTTCGGGAGGATTTTTCCTTCGAAGGGCCCTTAATTAGTGTTGAGCAAATTGCGTTGGTTCGAGATCGATCGTTTAGTCAACGGCCGCTTCGATAAGGTTTTTCGTTTGTGAGCGTCGATTATGAGCGTTAACTTTTAAAGGTTAGGGAGAGCAAAAAACCCTTTCCCATTTTTCCACCCAAAAAAGGCTGGAGAAGCTAAAAATTAACATCCAAAAAAACATTTCAAATGGATCGGAATCATTTAAAGGCAACACACTTAGGTTTTTAAAAGTCACAAAAACCTTTAAATTCATGTGGTGAATATAAAAATTGCTGTTTTAAAAATTTAGTGGATGTGCGTCAATGAACCCAAAATGCGGGGGTGCGCAAAAAGTAAAAAAACCCCATTTCTGTTATGTTTTCTTTATAATACAGGGTTTTTTTTGCCCCTTTAAATTCCCCTGGGGTTTGAAAAATAAAATTTGCTGTTTTAAGTTTTTCCGTAGATGCTGCGTCAATAAACAATGGGTGCGCAAAAAGTAAAAAAAACCTTTAAACTGTTATGTTTTGGATAAAAAACGTTTTTTTTTGCCCCTTTTCAATTCCCTGTGGGAATTTTAGAATTGCTTTTTTTAAGATTTACGAAATTGCGGGTTTTAAAAAAAGGGGAACCTCAATGCTGGGTTTTTTTGCAAAAGTAAAAAAAACTTTTTAAAACTGTTTATTAAAAAATTTTGAAAAAATAATTTAAAAAACCCGGTATTTTTTTTTTGCACCTTTCAATTCCCCCGGTGGTGAATATAGAATTGCGGTTTTAAGATTTTGTGGTTTCCCGCGTAAAAAGGGCCCAAATGTGGGTGTGAAAAAGTCAAAAAAACACGAAACTTTTTGGGTTTGATATAAAAATACGGTATTTTTTGCACTTTCAAATTCCCCAACATTGTGGTGGAAAAAATTTAAGAATTTCCCTTGTTTTAAAAAAAAAAATTTTAAGGAAAAAAGGTTTTTCCCTTTTTTAAATTTTGGGAACAATTGGGTTTTTTTTTGAGGTGTCGCAAAAAATTTTTCCAAAAAAAAACACGTAAATTTTATGGTGTTTATGGTAGATTTAACCCCCAAAGGTTTTAAATTTTTTGGCCCCATAAAAAACAAAACCCAAAAAACCTTGGGGTTTTTTTGCCCCCTACAAAAAAAATTGCTGGATTGTTAATTTTTAACTGAAAGGTGGATATATCAACGTCAAAGGTTTTTAATGGGTTAAAAAATTGAACACCTATCTAAAATGTATATTTGATAATAAAAGTGGAGTTTTTCCCGCTAAAAAAGGACCTGCTTTTTTCTAAAAAAATTATTTTTTTCCAATTAAGTTCGGCTCCCCAATTTTCCGGGGAAATATTTCAAAAAGAAAACCCTGTTAAAAATTAAAGTTTTAACAATCCCAAATGTCTCCCAAAAAGGTCTTGGGGGAACTTTATCAATTGTTTTGATAGAGGGGGCTTGTCTGTGTTCGCCCCGGGGGGCCCCCCCCCCCCCCCCTTTCCCACCCCGTAAATTTTTCAGGGGGTAGAGGGGCTCTGTTTTAAAAATTTTCCTACCCTAACCATAAAATCTTCAAATCTCTAACCCCAATTTAAATTGGAAAGGATCACGCTAATAGTAGGGGTTTTTCTCTGTGCAGAAAATTAGGCCCTAATTTCCCCTGAGCTGTTTGGGAAAAAAGGAAAAGAGCGCGGGTTCCTTCCCTTGGCCCCTGGGGAGCCCTTGGGGCCTGAAAAAAGGAAACCCCGGGTTCAATGTAAAAAAGGTCATGTGTTTTTTCCCAAAGCCAACCCGAAAACCAAATAAAACACCCCAAAGTCATGACGTCGCACAACATTAAACCCTGCTCTATTCTGTAATCTGTTTGCTGGCCCCCCAAAAAAATTCGGGAAAGGCCCAAAAAAAAGGTTTCCCCGTCCTTAAAATAAAGTGCACAGATTTTAACCTTAATTACCGGGGGCATGATCGGGAAAATTTCGATCACCATAAAAAACCGGGCCGATTTAAATTTTTGTCAATAAAAATGCTCAAAAATTAGTCCTAAACAAATAAAATTAAGTAAAGCTGCAACCCCTTTCCCCCACCCCAACAGGTAAGGGGGTTTTCTGTTTCTGGGTTTTTTGCTGTACACCAAAAAGTGGGACTAGGGAAAAACGGGAAAATAAAACCCTTTTGAAAAATTATTATTTTAATTTTATTATTATTTTTTAATTATTAAATTTTTTTTAAGGAAAAAATAGGAGAAAATAGCCCTCTTGCTGTAATTCTGAAAAATAAATAAAAAAGCAGGTAAATAATACCTAAAATAATGCTTTGTGAGGTAGATTTGGGGGAAGGAATACCTCCATAAGGTGACCTCCCACTGAAAAAAAAAACCCCTTAGAAATTGTATGGGGTAAAAATTATCTTTAACCCGGGAGAAGAGGGGGGAAAAAAGGGGGGAAAAGCGATGGGGAGCCATCCTTTTGCCCCACAGTTGGGGCTGTTTTTCCAATAGGTGCTTCCCAAGAGTTTGAAGAGTTATTTGACCCTTAAAAATAAAAAAAAGGTTTGGTGGTAAAAAAAATATTTGGTTCCCAAATAGAAAGGTTTAAAAATTTTTTTGACCATGGGGGACATGTTAAACAAAATTAATTAGCATATCAATTCTCTTCAAACTTGTGGACTAATCTTTCCCCCTTTTAAAAACAATTAAAAGTTTTGTTGACACCTGGGGTTGCAACCCCCCGGGTTTAACACTTTGGGTTTAAAAATGTCCCAGGGTTTCCAAATTACTTTAAACCCCCTTTTTGTGGTACCCCAAATTTTTTTCCGGGGGCCGGTGACATTTTTTCCCAAAAAAAACCCAAAAATTGTTTTTCCCCCTTTTAAACAGCCCTCAAGTTATTTCAGTGAACCTCATAGGTGTGCTTTCTTTAAATTGGTTTGGGTTTACCAGGGAAGGAAACCCCCAGTTTAAACATGGGTGTATTCCCTATTTATATTTTTCTTTATGAAAGTTTGTAATATATATTAAAAATATATATATATTTTTAATATATTTTAAAAATATATATTATTTTATTTTTAATATATTTTTATTATATATTTTTTATTTTAAAGTTTATCAAAAAAAAAATAGAATACCCACTGAAAGTTTGTTGTATCAAAAAATTTAAGCCCAAATTAGAGAAAACAATAAAATTTTAGACTCATTAAAAGTTAAAAAATTTAAAAAGGTTTTAATATAATACATTTGGAGCCCTAAAAGGGCCCTTGGGTTCACACGGGTTTTTACACTCTGTGTTCAAGCGCTTTTAGGATCCTCTTGGGGCCCGCTCTGTCGGTCCCAAGAAGGATTAAAAAATTTAAGCATTTGAGTTTTACCCCACTGTGTCTATGACAAAACACGCAGGGGGCGTTCAGAGGGAAGATTGGCTGCGTGTTTAAAAAAAGGCAGCCAGCTCTGTTTGAAAAAAATTGAAATCCTTTTCTTTTCAAGATGGGGGGCCAAATCTGGCTTTTGAAACAGGGAAAGGGCGTTTCCCTCATTTTTGAACGCCGCTGGTGTTCTTTTTTTAGGGAGCGTGGAAAAATTTTTAAAACTGTTTTGGGGGGCCCAAAACAGAGCGGCCCCAAAGACGGACCCCTAAAATTTTGGGTAAACACGGTGTGTAAACTCCGTTTTGAAAAGCCCTTTTCAAATAAAATGGTTTATTTCTAGATAGATAGATAGAAAAGGACCGAATAATGGATTGCATAGATGGGAAAAGGAATCGAAGGGAGGGAAAATTATAAATTATATTTTTTAATTATAATTTTATTATATATAAAAATAATATATATTAAAATATTAAAAACCCTTATGTATAAAATATATTTTTTAAAAACAAAAAAAAAACCAAGGTAAAAAATAATTTTTTTTAATTAAAAAAAAACCAATTTTAAAAAATAGGGCCCGGTTATATATTTTTTATGGGCCTTTGTCCCCCATAAAAAGGGGTTTTTCATTTGGGTTTTTCCCGGGCGGTTTTCACGGATTTTACCAGACTTTTTTGCCCCACCGTTAGGGGTTCCAAAAAAATTTAAATAAACATGTTTCTTTCCCTACCAAACCCAGTTTTCATGTGTAAAGGGGGAGGGCTTGAATCCGCAAACCACGGGAAAAAAAAGCCCCCCCCTTTAATGTCCCAAAAAAAAGGAAAAAAAAGTTCCATTGGGGAAAAAATTTTTATTTTCCCATGTGAAGCCACCTTTAGGGCTTTTACCCCATGGCGGGGGGGTTTTCGGGTAAAAGGGATTTGTTCAGACTTGAAAACAGTTTTTTAAAAATGAAAATTTCAATCGTTTCATTGACTGGAGTAGAAAAATTTTTGCAGGGGTCCCCCCTTCCCACGGTTTTTTTCCCCAAAAGACTTTTTTTGGACACCGCCAGTTTTTCCTAAAAAATTTTAAAACATATTCTTTTTCCCCCCGGTTTTCAGGGAGAAGATGAAATGTGGGGGTGGAAAAAAGGGGGAGGGCCTCAATCCGCAAACTGCGGGAAAAAAGCTCCCCCCCTATGTGCCAAAAAAAGAAAAAAATTTCCCTTTAGGAAAATCTGCCCCGTTTTTTTCCCTGTATTTTCTTTTAAACCCGAAATTTAAAGGTGCTTTTGACTTTGATATTTCCCCAGAGGGCCCGGTAAAAAAAACCCCATCCAATCCGCTTTAAGAAAAGACATAAAACCCCTTTAGATGTCCAAAAAATTAAGTTATTTTGTAATAATAAAGAAATGATACAAGGAAACGGGTTTTTGAACATCTTACTGAAGATTTTAGTTAAATACTTCAAACCCAAAAAAGCCTTTGTTGGTGATGAAAGTTTCAAGCCCCCCCTGTATGGACCCATACTCCCACTTTACATTGCTCAGGTGGGATTAGGGCCCCCATTCTTTCACAAAAACCCCCCTCTTCCCCTCATGAATTTTCCCGGGGGCCCCTTTTCTATAAATTTTGGGGGAGCTTTTCTTTTTTTTTCCATAGTTTTTCTTTTGGATTCAGGCCCCAAGTGACTGGCTAGGGAAATTTTAGCAGATTTTTTTCTTTTCCTAAAAACCCCAAGTGGGATTTTCCCTTTGGCCCTTTGTGTTTTGGGGATATGTCTAGCCAAAATGCCCCAACCTCATTTCATCTTCATCATCGGGGTTTTAAAAGGCGCAGTTTTTTAAATCAAAAAAATTTCCCGGTAAATTTGTCTATTCACCCCTTTCCCTTCAATTTTTAAGGGTTTGATAAAAGCCCCCCCCACACCATGATTTTTCCTATTTCCAAAATTAAAATAAAGAATTTTTGGTGTTTTTGGGCTGAGGGTTGCAGTCCCTTTTGGCCTAAAATTGGGTTTTGGGCATTATGGCATTGCCCAGACTATATTCTCAGTATTTCACAGGCTTATCTAAATGTTGTTGAACAAACTTTCAATGCACTTAAACATGCATTTTGTTCAGCATTGAAGTTTTCAAAGTGAGCGTGCACACAGGTCATGGACGTTGGGTGCATTATTTATTGGTTTTTTTTAAGAAATTGAAAACCTGCTGATTCCGGGTCTTTCTTTTTAGCTCTCCAAGGTGGCCCTTTGGGGCCTTGGAAAAACTCTTCTGAAAATTTTATTTTCATCTTTGTCTAAAATTTCTTGCGAAAAGGCACCGGGGTTGGGTGGTTTATGGGAAGAGGTTATTTTCACTTCTAGTTTGGGGGCCCCCCCCCAGTGTCACTGAAATTTTTAGTATTTTTAAAAAATTATTCTGAAAACCAATCCCATCAGTACTTTTTGGGAAAAAATTTGGGTTTCTTGAAAAAAAAATAAACTGGTTTCACCCATCATGAGATGTTTCTTGTGTGGCACCTTGGTAATGAAACACCTTTTTAAAGGTCATCAGTAGAACCAGCTGATATTGTTTTTCACTAAGTGGCAGGATTGCTTTCTAGTTACTGATAAATTTTAGCTGGTGTCATGACTTTCCATGGCTTTTTGCACCTATCTTTCTTCATGTTTTCAATACTTTTTTCCTTAGTTATTCTCATTATTACACATAACTTAATTTATGGACAGCTATGGTTTGATGTCTTTGCTTGTGTGGAATGGATGGGTTATTCCAGACATCTGGTGAAATTTTGATGTCAATAGCACCTTTAGAAATATATCTACTTAGAAAATTGGTGACATGTTTTATACCCATTTTACCCATTGTGTATGTATATTAAAATATATTGGGAGAAAAAGTTCAGTAGAATTTGAAGTTTCTTTATCAAAAACATCTGCTAATTCTGGGCTAAGAAGTCTAATGTTCAGTCCTACTAAGAGATTAACAGCTATCTCTGTATGCACATTCTGCAAAGAAAGCTGAAAAACTGTCAATCAATGGATTGAACCATCAACTGGACACCTTAGCCGTAAATGAGCAGAGGTTTATACTAAGGGCCACATGTATGAATCCCGCCGGGTTGGGGCGCACCTTTCCGCCATTTTTCCGGTGGAATCTGCGCCTGATTTATGTCGGCGCTGGGGCGCGCTCATACATAGCATGTAAAGTCCGCCGCGCCTAACCAGTGTTTTAGGCGCAGTGCGGGGCTGCGCCTATGATTCAGCGCAGGAGGTAGTGCGGTCATACATGCGGGGAAAAGTCCGCCGCGCCTGGCCAGTGTGTTAGGCACAGTGCGGGGACCGAGGCGCAGTGCGGCGCTGCGCCTATGATTCGCCGCCGGAGGTAGCGCACTCATACATGCGGGGAAAAGTTCCCTGCGCCTCGCCAGTGTGTGTGGGGCACAGTGCGGGGACATGGGCGCAGTGCGGGACTTAGGCGCCGTGCGGGACTGCGCCGAAAAAACAGTTCCGATGCGAGACAGGCTGGAACAGCGAGAAATCATTCCACATGTCGGTGCGGAGTATGAATCAAAAATCGCCTTTATAAAGGCGTTCAACATTCTCAGGAAAAGAGCTGAAACCTAAAAAATAAAAAATACATAAAACAAAATCACTTTCCAATATCCTAATTCAAGAATTAGGATATTGGAAATTGCCGGGAAATACAGTAATTCAAATTCTGAAAGCTATTCTGATTGGTTGGCATAAACCGGCCAATCAGAATAGGAGCGACAGTGAACCATTAAAACCTATGGGGAAGTTTAGACCAATCAGAATCCACGGCGGGATAGTTCAAAATACAGTAAAAATGCTGAAAAGAGCTGATTGGTTAAGCTACCGGGGACTTGGCTAGCTCAGCCAATCAGAATAGGAGCGACAGAGACCCATTCTAGTCTATGGAGAAGTTTAGACCAATCAGAATCCACAGCGGGATAATTCAAAATACAGTAAAAAGACAGAAAAGAGCTAGCGGGGGCTTGGCTATCCCAGCCAATCAGAGCGCGAGCTACTTCTCCCATTATAGTCTATGGAGAGATGGGCGCAATGCAATCTCGGTGCTCAGCGCCGTGCGGCATGAAGTATTAATAAAAAAATTATTTTTATTAAATGTAAAACATTATCAGATAAAGAGCTCGAACCCTTCTTTACAAATAAAGCAGTTAAAAACCCGAACAACGCGTTTGTCGCCGAGACCGGCGCTACATAGGGAATTGCAATAGAGAGAATTGCCGGGAAATACAGTAATTCAAATTGTTTAAGCTATTCTCATTGGTCCGCAGAAGCAGCCTAATCAGAATAGGAGCGACAAAGACCCATTATATCCTATGGAGAAGTTTGGACAATGAGAATAGGAGCGACAGTGGCCCATTCTAACCTATGAAGGAGTATTAACCAATCAGAATTGGAGCGACAAAGTCCCATTATATCCTATGGAGAAGTTTGGACCAATCAAAATCAAAGGCGGGACAGTTCAAAATACAGTAAAAAGACAGGAAAAGAGTGATTGGCTGAGTCTAGGGGTGGCTTGGATATCCCAGCCAATCAGAGCGCGAGCTACTTCTCCCATTATAGTCTATGGAGAGATGGCGTCTGAAATCTCGGTCTCAGCGCCGTGCGGCTGAAGTATTAATAAAAAAATCATTTTTATTAAGTGTAAAACATTATCAGATAAAGACCGAACCCTTCTTTAAAATAAAGCAGTTAAAAAACCCGAACAAAGCGTTTGACCCCCCCCCCCCCCCCCCCCCCCCCCCCCCCCCCCCCCCCCCCCCCCCCCCCCCCCCCCCCCGACCGAGAGGCGCTCTAGGTAATTCTGGAATTCTCGGCGCATATACAGTTTTAATTTCTATTTCATTGTGAAAACCCATCAAAGAGCGACATGTCCTTGTACCTCCGAACAATTGTCAAAGAACGGAGCGCTTTAACTTAGTCAATAGAGAGAAGCGGAAATCAGAATTTCTATTTCCCCATAGAAACACATAAGAAAGTAGCGGACCAATGATTGCAAAGGCAGGAAGAGTCGCCAGTTAACAAAATCGTGCATTTTATGAATTGAACATATCAGCGGCATTTGAAATAGTAAAATTGAGGCAATTTGATTGGTTGATGAGGCTAAAGGGACTTGTCGCTCCATCGAGGTCATGCTACTTTCTATAGAGTATAATGGGACAAATATTGCTCGCTGGTCCTATGTGATTGATTAAAGGGCTGGTTATATTGGACCAATGGGGAACAGCTCTATCATTTTTAATTGCAACTGATCAATGTCATGGCCGATTCTCATCTATATAGATCAGATGGTCCTGATTGTTAAAGTAGGGCTGCGCGTAACAAACAATTTTTCTGGTTTTTACTGCTTTATTTTCAGAGTCGGTTCTTATATGCATACTTTGACATAATAGAAATATGGTTTTGATGTATACTTCATGCTAGCTACCCGCTGAGCTTCGCCGAGATTCAGCCCTTTCTGTCTTCTCCATAACTATAATGGGATGATGTCGATGTCTAAATTCTCCATAGACTTAGCAATGGGTCTTTGTCGCTCCTATTTGTGATTGGTGAGCTAGCCATCCCGGTGCTTAACATCTGCTCTTTTCAGCATTTTTACTGTATTTTGAACTGATCCCGCTGATTCTGATTGGTCCTCTTCCCCATAGGTTTAATGGTTCACTGTCGTCCTATTTGATGGCCGTTTATGCCGACCAATGAGAATAGGTTTCAGAATTTGAATTACTGTATTTCCTGGCAATTTACAATATTATAATTCTTGATATTGTGCCGTTCTAGAGTTTAGGAAAGTGATTTTTTTTTATTATGTTTATTTTTGAGGTTCAGCTCTTTTTCTGACACTGTTTTCTGCCTTTATAAAGGCGATATTTTCGGAATCATACTCCTGTCGCGATCTTCTATGTTTCCTCGCATGTTCCGATCCTGCTTCACTTCGCCTCCGCCGGAGCATTTAGACCAAAACAAAACAGGTCTGCCTGTCGGAGCTGCCGAGCGCTGCACTGCGCCTCGCTTTGCCGACTCGCCATCGTACATGCCTCGGAGTTTTCGAGCGCGCCGCGTCCCGCCCCAGAACACCTACCCCGCGTCCACACCGCACCCACTGCCTGCCCCTTCATGTGGGGCGCAGCTGAAAGTGGCAAACATGGCGCCTAACACTGAATCCCCACGTCCGACAGCGGGATTCGGGCTGGGAGGCGCAGTATACGCCAAAAAACAGGCGTAAAGCCCGATCATACATGTCGCCCTAAATCTTTTTAATTATACTGAATCACAAATGTGTATACTAATCTTTACAGCTCTTGCTGCGCTACGATGTTGTCTGCAGATAGAACAGCATTTAAAACACAATGGTTTCCCTTTAAATTTTTAATGTAGCTGAAGTCCTCCTTTTTGCACATAGACACTGTGCTGAACACTCCAGCAGCAGGCAGATACCTATACACTGTCTTACAAGTATCTGAATCCAAAGGAATAACAAATAAAGCAGCGGGGTTATGCTTCTGCTGCTGGAGCTTTGCAGTAAGTTGTTGATATGTCAAGCACTGGTATCTATGTAGCTGAAGTTTAGAAAGGTGAAAGACTTCACTAACCGACTATATTGCAAATTTAGAGCTTATAGGATGTACTTTATATAAACATAATATGAACTGATTTCTAATAGTTGAGAAGAAATGTTATTTCTGAAATATTAGCAGGTGAAGAGAGTTGAGTGAAGCCATCCTGGGGTTGTCAGAGAAAGACTGAAATGTTTCATATTTACAAAATGTCAGAAAGAAAATAATATTTTTTTTGTGTAATAAAATTGCTACACAGTTTTTTGTTTAGTGCTATTGCAGTTTATTGATTGTCAAGTGATTATAATGAAAGGAAATGGATGGATCTTAGGGTTTTCACAAGGTTCAATACAGATGCTTTTACATACGTACATTACCTTGAAGTGAATGACTAAGATACAATTTCAAGGTCTGTTTGACTTTAGGTCTGTCAAGTCAGTTTTAGAAAGAGATATTTATCTATCATTCATTACATACTGTACACCAAAAATGTCAAATCATAAAATCTTTTGAAGTGTTGGTAGTACTGTACAATCAAAGCCAGTTTTCACTTAATTCTGGCGGCTTAATGTTATGGGTAACATAATTGGACAGGTGCCATTAATTTTTCTTGATGATAATTGCTTTGTAAATTGTTTTATAGAGTTATAAGGGTTTTCCTACAATTGAATACTGTAATACTATATTAGATCACACATCATCTTTTATCTAGACATTGCTGCTGCAACTTAGTCATTGTGCCTTCAGGTATGCTTTTGATTTCCTCTTAAAAGGCCACCAAATGTGCTCAGTGCTTATGGTCACACATGCCCAGTACAGTAGCTCAATCCCACTGCTTGGATCCTCTTGTACACAACCAGCAGACTGATTTCTTTTACCCCTTAGAATCATCACACAAAAAGTGTCTTTTTTTGCTATCACTGGACTGATTAGGTCAACATTCTGAAAGGTGATGAAAAGAAGACCAGGAGATGCTATAACAAATACGTAACAGTAACACAATGCACAAACTTTTTTTTAAATACTCAGTTGAAAAATTGCTGCTTTGTGTGTACTCCCAGATTAAATAAATATTCCGTTTTTGGTACAACCGTTAGTCTG